>MU130854.1:2960-37615 GCA_015039435.1 Imleria badia
GACACACCCTCTCCTTCTCCTTCTCCCTTTCATTCTTACCCACCTTGCGACAGCGTGGTCACGCTGCCTCGCCTACCCACCCTCTCCCTCATTCACCTTGCAACGACGACGGGTACACCAGGACGCGACGAAGCGAGGGTGCCAGCGACAGACGCACCCTCTGATGACAAGTTCGTGTTCACCTTTGTAGTCGAGCGGTTGTGGTCGCACCGTGACACCACCTGATTATCATATACACCATGTGTGACCATAAACTTGTCAACCACCATCCGTGTGAGCATGCTTGCTTGTTCAGCGGCAGCCCGCATGGGCCACCCGTGCCAACCTGTCACCCCCATCATCCCAGTTACAGACGTGCAATGTGCACCTGCTTCGCCACCCCCACACGCTTGTTAGCCGCTATTTGCCACTCAAACTACCCACCCGCAGAAGGCCAGATGGACAAGAAAAGGCATCAGGAGGCATCAAGGGTGATTTGGACTGCCAATACAATCCAGACCGCATTGGATATAACAGGATATGATGTGGAATGGATAGCGCAACGAGCGGAACACATCGCAAATTGAAACTAGTCCGCTAGCTCTGAAGACAACATGGATCAGCACAAACAACACAAACACAGAATGGCAGGCGCACCTGATCCATCCACACCACTCACCAACAATCCCAGACGACCTACCAAGCCCATGAATGCACTGTGAGTTAAACAAAGTCGCTAGCTGGACAAGACACGAGTCAGCAATGAATGGAAAGTGAGCAACATACCTGCCAGTGGGCCACACAGACCACCTGCTAACGACCAATGACAACACACAAAACACCAGAACCCACTGTATGACTCGAAACTAAGCCTAGAGATGACAGAGCGACGAGATACTATGCTCTAAGTAATCACACAGAATTAATAAGTCACGGGGTGACAAGTCGTGTCGCATTTTCAGACTCCAACTAATCTCGCTTATCTCCCTACATTATCCCATGTCTCCCTCGTTCTGAGTCTTCCTCATCACCACGAGCTCATTAGATGAGTGATATTTATCTATTTGATGTTCAAGATTACAGTCTCAATAAGATTGCAGGTCTGGAGACTGGTCTATGGGTGGATTCAATCACAAGGGAACAGATGTAGCAGATTATGTAATCAGCCTCAAGTAAGAAACCACTCTTGGCCCTTCTCGCCACAGACTAACATGACGCGCCCGCTACCATCTCTCCCACGACAGGCACAAGGAGGACGTGGAGGGAAACCCCACGACGCCAACGATAATACCCATGGCACCAATATGACGTGAGTGCCATTACACCCACGCCATTGCTACTTACCACTCATCCCACCACAACCCGCGAGGCGATGAGGACATCAACTCAACCACGCGACGACAACGACGTTACCATGGTCTCGCTGCTACTTCCCCTACCACACGCCAACAACGACTAGGATAGACCCACCACGACGTGCGAACATCATAATACACATACGATGAGGTCGACCGTCGACACAACCACAATAACGGTGTGTATGCCATCACGCCCACAACGCCGCTACACCTCTCCCACCGTGAAACAACATTGACACCCACCTTACTGCACACAGCGCAGCGAGGACAACACTGCCTCTCTACTGACCAATTTTGTCCAGCCGCCTGTGTGCCATCTCCAATCGCCGCATCACACCTGATCTCTGTTAGGCTACATCTGTTGTAAGTTCTATATGTGCACATGTGAACCCATATCATTGCTTGTATATTACATTGTAAAAATATACTTTATTCCCCACCCCGAGACCGAGTGAGTGAGTGAAGGAATGCCCAGTTTAACAACATGCCCATAGGCTCAAGATCACCTAGAACAGAATCATTCGCTACAGTACTGCTTACCTAATACAGTACTTATCTCATAGTTACGTGTCCTGTATGTACTTCTTTGTTCACTATTGCGATTAACATCTGCCGCTCGGTTCTGCTGCTCGCATCCTATTCTCGGCATACGACTTACAGTTGACTCCCTCATAACCAATAGCCCTCGGTTTGACCCATAGGCTATCGGTTATCAGGGAGTATCGGGTTTGTGAGAGATCAGGTATACAGGGGCCAAAAAAACTTTTAATCGCCGACAAAGGTACTACAAAAAATATGTCTATTTACAGTAGGAGCAAAATATGAGGTCTTCATTTCCTCTGCGAGCATCATCTGCCCAAATGCACTCAGGACCGCCTCCAATTTACAAGCCAATGGATCGTCGATATTCCTTGTATATTTCCGGAGCGACATTACTGCTGTGAGAGCTTCCTCGCGTGAAATATCAGGCTCGACGGATTCCGGGTCGTTGTCGTTGTTACCCGAAAGTGATTCGCGGGCACATTTTCAGTCTCACAGCTTCTTTAACCCCCACTTCAGAGTGTCAAGAGATTGCATAATGATAGAGAAGACGGTCAAACTGATGATTTGGGTCGCAGTTGCCATGTTGGAATGGTCGGTATTCATCATTATATAATTAAAAAGACCTAATTTGGATATATAGTCACACGGTTTATCGGTTTTCCACCTCAAAAAATGTTATCAGTTATCGGTTATCGGTTATATCACAAATTTACCACAAACCGACTTGGGAAATCCAAAAAGCTATCAGTTATTAGGGAGTATCAGTTATGTGGGGTATCGGCTATGAGGGAGTCGACTGTATCAATAAGAATGACGGCAGTAATGGCTTCTATTCGTGCTTTGTGAAGTCGCTACACTTATGTTGTCTCTTCACATTTGTTTTCGTGAAGCGGAAATGTGTCAAAAGAAGGAACTAGAATCAGACCCTCATACTGGGACGCAGTAGCTGGGAGCTATAATGTGGTTGGGCATGATAGAATTGGAGAGATCCCCAGTTCATCAATACAGACAACTAAGCAGTGTCCCGAACTGGGACTGCCCTATGATAGTTTAAAGTCGCAATGTCCAACTACCAGTAGTAAGTCAACGTCAAACACTTAATATCGTTCTTGTTTCACGTTGTTGGGGAGCGGACTTTCGAAACTGAAACGCCCCGGGTGTGCGTGGGATTTCCGCTGTTAAGCTTTCGGTCCAGCGCCGACATCACTCCGATTGGTTAACCGAGATCCGGTCGCTTGTGCTCCGCCCCGTCATCCACTGTGATTCTCACCTCATTGTGGGTCCAGGTACAACTTTTTTTTTGGCTAGCCCTCCGATTACGGCCATCAAATGTCCAGGTCCCTAATATCCACCTGCTGCCGCAGAACAACAAGGGTCAAGCGATAACGTTACTGCTTTCCAGTTCACCATTTGGAGTGAGATCTGCCGAGCCCTGTTTGCGTTGATTGTAGCGTGTCATCCCTGGACCATCCAATGGAGGTTTGAACTTTGGAGGGCACACTCCTCTCAATGTATAAGGTCATCCGTATAAAACACACTGCAAAGCTAGAACTCACGAATTACTTCTCATTTCATGTCCCCCCCATACTGCCAATTCGAACCGTGCTATACACCGGGCCTGATGTATGAGACGGAGAACATATCTGTTCGTTCTAGGCCACCCTTTCGATGCGTATTGAGGCTCTGAGTTGTTTCACAGGCCAACGAGTACCATTCGCAGAGTGGTGTCACCACAGCAGACGACGGCCCTGGCACACACACCGAGGATGTAAGCAAGATGCTTTCACGCTTCAAGTTCACTTCATACATGCTGAACATGCGCGATAGATTATACAACCTTTGGAGAGTTCCCCATTGGCCGGCGCATATCTCCCCTCGTACCCTGTAACTCGTATCAACATGAGCACCTTAGAACCCATGGACCCCACATACCGAAATGCGGTCGACCGTGAAAGGGAGGCACTGTTTGGAAGTGTTAGTCGCCGCACGGATGGAATACTATCTCCCGCGGTATGTTTAATATCCTTCTTTTGTTGTGCAATCGTGCATCTCATACGCTGATGAATCCCATACACAGAATGATGTCCTTCCTGTGATAGTGGTCCCGGGCCATGGTCCTGGTTTGGAGCTCGATAATGTAAGGAGGTTGCACTCACACTTTGCAATCACATCACCAATTCATGCGTGCGACAGGTGAGGCAAATTCCGGCAATTGCACAAATGTCCGAGGAACATTCCACTGTGACGACAACACAGATCGGCCATTCCTGCTCGGTGACGCTTCCCCAGGCTTGTCAGTGGACCCGCAAGGGTCGCTCTGAGGCTTGCGGTGCTGAGATTACATACAGGAGTATTCCCGCACATTTCGGGGATGCGCATGAAATCAAGAACTTAAAGAAAGATGCTCGGATTTACTGCTTGTGGAAGGGATGTCACAAACAGATTCAACGTAAAAACTTTGCTCGGCACCTTCGCGAGTGTCATCTGGGTTATCGCAGAATAAGCGCACTTCCGGAAACTGAGGCTCAAAGTTGTACGTTAAAACGATAGCGATAGGTCATTGAACCTGGAGGGGGTTTAAAAATTTAATTGGTATTTGCGCTCATTTGTACTAATCAGAAAGATGGTGATCGGGTGAATGGCCCACACAAAATCGTACATCGAGCCTGTCGAGGTCAACGGTGCTTAATATCATCATCGCCATTGGACAGTGCACATGACCATCGCGTGTTAAATGGAGGATCCTCGGTTCGCTATATATGGTCAAATCCCAATCCGGTGTCTACTCCCTCGATCTTCTCACTCAGATTCATCGGTCCTATTCCGTCCATGATATTGTTATTATCAGAGCATCATTATCGAAGGCGAGTACTCGCTGGCGGTTGGCGATGCAAACCATTGGCGGCTGTGGATATCGACGGTGTGAGCGAGGTAGCAAAGATCGTCATTGAGGTGCCTTTCAGGACGAACATTAATCACTGGATCCACGTCTAAAGAAACAATAGAAAAAAGTATTATTGCAACAGAATAACAACGGCGAACGTGTACGTTGCGTGAACAAACATAAGTAGGACAGACGGGGAGTGCATCAAAACAAGAGAATGGCGGGCACGATGCGGCTTACCGAGGCAGACGCAACCAAGATTCGCGCACACGGACGACAGGGATAGTGGAATGGCGGGCGACAAATTCTGCGAAGGAGAATCAGAACGAGAGAAGGACGAAAAAAGGCAGACCAAGGCGAAGGCGACCAAATAGCACGCAGACAGGCGCCCGCGGTGGACTGAGACAGCGAACAAGAGTACACAACTTGCATGAACACGTAGCAACGTGCAAATTTCCGCCAAGTGAGGGGGGGTGGGGGGACAGAAACCCACTACTACCGTAGCGGGAATAAACTCTGACAATGGGTCAACCAGACCGTTCCGCTGAGCCGTTGCAGAACGATAGAGTGGTCCGGAAATTTTTGACGTATGACTTTGAATTCGCTTCTCCGACAAAAGTATCCCCGTTTAGACATCGCCAAAGAAATTCAGTGACGAGCTCGGTGGCCCGCACAAGACCACTGAGTCCCGAGGCTGGCAACGAAGTTGTTCGCCGTTTAGGCTATGAGTAAGTCAGCGGGGATGTGTTCAGGTCATTGGCAAGCTGTTCGGATCGCGAGTGAGCAAACTCGAATGGCCCGGGATCCACGAGCGTGGTCGTGTCGCAATTCAATCACCGTGGTGGTGGTCATGTTCTTTGGTGCAGGACGGGTCCAGTCAAGTTAGAGTTGAGATAATTTGCCAGAGGATTTACCAACTCCGAATGCCGAGCGAATGCCACAACTTGCAAACCCGTGAGCCTGGACTCACAACAACTATGCACTTGACGCTGTTGGGCATTGGACGGTAATTGCGAGGCATAGACGACGCCGTCACGACGGGCTTGCTGAGACGACAGCCTGAGCACGTGCCGAGAGCTTCCCAGGTTCAAACTCCGAACACCTCTAATTTGGAAGCGATCTATTGTTCTGCAACGGGCAGTCGAGCCCTAAACTATGTAGGATTCCATGGCCAAAATATGGCGAACAACGTTCGCCATATTTGGGTGGGTCGTTTGGGTCATGCCCAGGAACAGAGGTTGGCTAACGGCGCATACGCCAAAAATTGCTAGAGATAAGAAAGTCGAAACAATTGGCGGCTCCGTCAGCTCGCGCCCGACCCTTCACCCCCACCGCTCCCTGGTCGTCCTCCTTATCTGTCGGTCTCTTTCTTTTCCACTGATTCCATTGAACCAAGGCCTGTTTTCCGAGGAGTGTTCCAGCTCACCAACGCCTCGGTATTGTTCGTGGATCTGGAGTGCCTGGCCCTTCCGCACGCCCACATTCTCTCTTCGTCACCCATCAACCTCCGTCTTTCATTCTCGCAGCCAGCTCACGTACACGAGCGAGATCCAAAGAATACTTGCGCCCGCTACGCCCATAGTGGATGATAGTTAGAATTCATCCCGGTCGCGTGGAAGGCAAGGCCCACGAGGCATCCGGACCTGTTCGCAGCCAGCGACTTCCAATGGTTCTATGGGTCCATCAAGTCTGACGGAAATCCAGAATCTTGCTTTCAAATATGGTGGAACTGTTCGAACTATCTCCGCCTTTGTGGGGCAACCCCTGATCGAATTCGGTCAACCCAACAATGCCCGAACTGCCTACCAAGATCGCCACTGGGAGTTCCGACCAGTATATCCCTCCATATACCAACCCGAGCTCGTTTGCACTGAAATCGTACTGCGGCACCCGATACCCATGCCTCACGCTCTACGTCGCCACCTTCTTTCCCCCCTCCATACCTCTCCACACCATTCGCCGTTTCTGTCAACCGCTTCACCACCTTTTACCCCTTTCACTGCAGAGTCTCGTCGACAAAAATCGAATACGTCTCAGCCAGCTTTTTTTCGTCGTAAGTTCATTCCCTCGCAATTATATGTACGACCTTGTCAAGCAAGGTGATAGGTGCCTTCCAAATTGCAGTCGACCACAGCGCTGTGTAGAACCTGGTCTCATTTCGTCCAAACGCACTCGAAGCACTCGTTGAGAACGGTTTTGATCACAAATAGTCACCGTATGTGTGTACATGCAGGGACACTT
Source organism: Imleria badia (assembly GCA_015039435.1). NCBI lineage: Eukaryota > Fungi > Basidiomycota > Agaricomycetes > Boletales > Boletaceae > Imleria > Imleria badia. The sequence goes on from MU130854.1 coordinate 9,966, forward strand.
CGTGCGATAGCATGCCCGTCACGCTTGCAAATGCTCATCAAGTCGGTGGGAATTAACCAGAATATACAAGTATCTTAAGCTTGTGATGACCTAGTCCACCCACCGATATGTATGTATAACAACACGGCGCCACAGACCAATTCGTGGAGCTCTACCTACATAGTAGCCAACACATACGCGCTCAACAGGGACCACTTAACGTGAGCCACCTTATCAAGCCCCCATCATCCGACTCACCATCATTGTGGATGGGTGTCATCAGCTCAGCACAAAAGTGCCGTGCACGGATGATCGATGGAGCAGGTCAGATGAGACGACAGGGAAGTACGACCTGACATGGGTGATATGGTCACTCTCGTCTGCCCTGTCGAGTAAGAAAGCAGCTGAAGGGGAAACTAGCACCTCACCCTGGAGAATATCATTGTTTCCATTGCTCTTGGGTAGATTGCTCTTCGAGGAACATTGCCAGCGCATATAGCCAACATTGACCACTCTGAGATCTCGCAAGCACTTTGATATCACACGGCTCGCAACGGGCCCCTCGAACCACCTTACGGTTTTCTTCCCTTCCACCATAGACCATTGAACGATTCAGACTCACCGTCCACTCCATCTCCGTTGACCGCTTCATCACCTCCCGCGTCATCCCAACCCGTTGTGGACTCAACGGCTGGTACAGCCCATCTGTCTCGACTCGGTGCCCGTGTGTACCCAGGATCTCAGCAATGTCAACATCGAGTCCTCCGAGCAGTGGGAGAGGCTCCTGGAGCTCATTGTCACGTTCTCTGCCATTGCCTCGGTTATTGGGGCCGTAGTCACTGTATTTTTGTATACTATGATATGTGTGTCATTTCTCCTACCAGTTTAGTCGTCGAGTACTGCTTGTAAGCTCTGCGGTGACCCCTCCGTCGGGAACGCCCGTCGTATTCGACGCTGCGGCACCATTGAGCCTAGGATGCTTAAAAAGGGTACCACCAGACTGGCATCGGGTTCAATCCGTTCGTCCAACGCGCTACGGAGGGTTGTGGCGTAGGTGATACCTTTTCTCGCATGCTTGTTCTCTAGCGGCCTTGTGTTATCGCTACCCTGTTTCGCAGAAGGTTTGCTGCCAGTGCACGGACCGGGCGCTCGAAGAACCTCACATCGGAATACCTCGGTTTTCATGGATTTCCCTAGTACACATTCCCAACGAGCCGATTCTTTCATTTGACTATATCGGTAGGAGCATACCAGAACATACCACGATGGCACTCGTCAATAAGCGCCGTCACCAAAGACGAACCCAAGCTGACCAACGATAAAGTCACACTGCGCGACGCGATACGGCTGCATGCTCTGCGTCACGTTCACCACAAACTCATTGTCCCCCGTATACGGCGCCCACTCCACCACAGCCCCCGCGTAATTCGGGTTACCCGTCCACGCGAACTGGGTCCACCGCGACACGACGTCCTGTGTCGTCGCCACCTGCGCCGGCGTCAGCGGTTGATAGAGCCCGTCCGTCTCTGCCGTCGCGAAGACGTAGTAGAGTTCGTCGGCGTGGCAGACTTGGCCGGGACATGTCGCTGGGTTGGCTGTCATTGGGTTTCCGAGGCCAACGGCGAAGAGGATCTTGTAGGCATTTCCTGGGTTGGTCGTGTTCGTCTCCAGCGAGGCGAGGTAGGTCGAGGGGCAGTGGACGTAGTAGTCTGTCATCAATTGGGCGAGCGTGAGGACAGCACCGGAGATCCCGTCCTTGGACGGTGCGGTGTCATATGGATAGAGCGCCGTTTGGTTCAATATTTTTTCAACGTCGGTATTGTTGAAATAGAGGGGGAGCTGAGTGATGTACGAAGAGGGTGGTGAATCTGGCGCGAGGGTCGGTGGTAGGAAATAACAGAGTTCGCATTGGTTGGTCGACCAAATAGTTGGGACGCGAGCGTATATGCCGTCTTTGATGCTACCCTCTATGTCGTTTAGGACGTAGTCGCCATCGACGACAATGTCCCAGAATAAGCCGAGATTATATGACGCCATAACCACATTTGCAGCGGGTTGTTGCTGAACGCACAGGGTGTCGGCTTGTGTCAGGACAGTGGAGGAATTCGATGCACACCCGAGATACTTGGCCACGGTGAGGGACGTATCCAAAGCAAGTGCAGGCGAATAGAAGGGGGTGCTGGTGCCAAAGTCCGACTCGAGTATAGCTCCACCTGCGAAAGATGTTCAAGTTGGTCAGCACTTTCTCGATCAACGCACACCACACTCACTGAAAAGGCCGTGGGTATAGGCAGGATTAGTACCAAGAAGGTATCTAGTCATCGTCCCTCCAGCAGATTCACCATAAATGAGCACTTTGGTTGGCTGAATACGAACGAGACAACGTCAGCTAAACCGGGAACAAGATGGGAACGAGTTACGCACATCACCACCAAATGCCTTGATGTTGTCTTGGACCCAATGGAGCGCGAGCAAGGCGTCTTTGAGGGCGGCATTAGAAGCATTGAACCAGCCCAGTCCACTCAGCCGGTAATTGATGGTAACCAAGACAACGCCACCATAAGAGACAAGATTGGTTCCATCGTATACGTTGGCCGTCGAAGGGCCAACATAACCAGATGTGGTCATATTAAACGGGAATGGTCCACTGTCACCAGTGTTGAGTCCCCCTCCGTGAACTAAAGGAACGGTCAAAACGAATCGTAACACCGTCGACAAATCAACACACTGAAAAACATGACAGGAAGCCTTGGTGCCGTGATCGGGCTGACACCGCCTGTGGCGACAGGGGAATACACGTTCAGCTGAAGACAGTCCTCTGCCGTATAGAGGATATGACCATTGTCAGCGTCCGGGGCCTGTGGTGTTGTAAGACGGGAGAAGATTACAGAACGCAATCGTTTACCTGAGCACAAAACGGACCATACTCGAGAGCAGTGCGCTTGGTGTCCGGTGAGACTTGGAGTGGAATCGGAGGTTGGAACCGGTTTCCTGCAGCTGGTGATTCGGCGTACTTCATCCCGATAAAGCGCCAAGTGAACTTGTCGCGGAACCCGCGCAGTATACCAGCAGTTGGCGTTGACACGTCGATTTGCCGTGTTGTATCATAATTAGTAACATTGGAGCGCGTTAGAGCGGCAGAGTTTGTGCACAATGCTGGAAAAGTAGAAGAAATATTGGGAGAGGAGCCTCCGCCATAAGATGAAGGAGCTCCGAGGCTGAAAATAGAACAACCAGCTAGAAGCCAATTATAATTGCAGTTACATTAGATAGGTTCAACACCTACGGTTCCCGGCAATCCAGACATTTTGTAAAGGCGATAAAGCAGCGCCATGTCTTTTTGATGTCAGAACAGAGGTTAGGTCCGCGGCGGTAAGACCAGCGGTAGTAGGAGCCGGAAGTAAGGACTCTTGGAGACCACTACAAGTTTGTTGTGCTGCTTCGCAGGTCATAGGCGTCCTCAAGAGCAACGCACTGGCGCGGTTCAGGTTGGAAGGATTGAGATCGTTGTTAGAAATGATGACAACATCCGTCTTGAATGACTGAGCGACACAAGGGGTAGCCAGGACGAGGAAAGAGCTCAAACGAGCGAACGCCCAGACGAGAGAGGTTCCGCCATTCATGACCTACACGCTTAGTTCGCTGAGTGCCCCATTGGCCCTTCTTAAAAGTTCACGGAAGACGTACCAGCTGACTACACGGAGTACCGTGACATACCTCGATGTCACATCGGAATCGCCTCCGCCTGACAGCATCAGATGCACTCCTCGTGGCAATGGCATCGACTAAAATATGCAAGTCACATGCTTTTTTGATACTGCGGTCGACGTTGAGCGCTGAGCTATCAATAGAATATCAATGGAAAATGCCGGAAAATTGCCAGCAGTTCTCTAGCTTGGATTTCCAGCCGTTGTTACACAAGACAGGTCGTCAGCATCTAACAGGCCAATTCCAGGCCGCTCCTTATACACGTCCTGGGTCGTCTCTCCAACACCCCAACTCTCTCTCGCCGCATTCGCTACTCTCACCTTTATCTCCAACGCGGCCTCTTATGCAGCACCTGCGAACCTGTCATCCTCGCATTTTTACTTTGTGCTTGATGTAATAACACAGGTTTTCATTGTCAATTATTGATTAGTCATGTGGCCAGTTCGATGGGCAGGAGGATCTGGGATGACATCTGGCCCCGATTTACCAACATCCCAACAAGGCTTGAAGTACGGAGAGGTCTCGCATGCCGGGATCGCGGTGCTGTCAGAACAGAAACAGAGACGTCGAACACTCGTTCACACCAGTGCGACAGCAGCAGTAACCGGAGCCTCCATTCCAGACGCCTCAGGGTAGGAGATTAGCCTTCTTTTCCAGCGCTTTCGGCACCGCAAAGCGCATTGGCAACGATGAACGACGTATCAAAAGCAAGTGCAAGCAAATAGAAAGAGGTGCTGGTCCCAAAGTCCGACTCGAGTATAGCTGCGCCTGCGAAGGTTGCTTGTCAGCACTTTCTCGATCAAAGCACACCATACTCTGAAAAGGCCATCGGTATAGGTGGGATTGGTGCCAAGAAGGTATCTAGTCATCGTCCCTCCAGCAGATTCACTATAAATGAGCACTTTGGTTGGCTGAATGCGATATCAGTGAGACAAACGTCAGCTAAACCATTAACGAGAGGGGAACGAGCTACGGACATCACACCACCGCCTCAATGTGGTCCGGCTGTAACTGAAGCACAGTCCTCCGCCATAGAGCGCAAAACGGACTATAAGTGCGCACAGTGTGCGATGAGACTTGGAGTGGAATCGAAGGTCGGAACCGGTTTACTCCAGCTGGTGATTAGGCGTACCCGATCCTGATGAAACACCAAATGGGACCCGCGCAGTATACCAGCATCTGCCGTTGACACGTCGATCTGACGCGTTGTACCATAGCTGGTAACATTGGAACACCTGAGAGGGGCGGGAGTTCGTGCACAATGTTGGTAAAGTTGAGGACATATCACTCTCCGCCATACGGCGGAAGAGGTCCGAGGGTGAAAACAGAACAACCAGCTAGAATCCAATTAGTATTTGTCGTCACACTAGATGGTTCAACACGTACGGTTCCTGGTAATCCAGACATTTTTCAAAGACGATAAGGCAGCGCCATGTCACGGTCTATCTGGTGTCAGAACAGAAGTTAAGTTCGCAGCGTTAAGACCAGTGTTAGTAGGAGCTGGAAGTAAGAGATCACTACAAGTTTGCTCTGTTGCTTCAAAGGTTATAGGCGTCTTCGAGAGCAACGGACAGGGTTGAGAGCGCCGTCATAAATGATGACAAGTCATTGATTACGGTGTTGAATGACTGAGCGACACCAAGGGTAGTGAGCACGAGGAAAGAGTCGAGCGAGCAAACGCCCACACGAGAGGTATTATGCTATTAATATATTCATGACCGACGCGCTTGGTTAACTGACCCACCGCTCCTTATTAAAGGGTTCGTCAATAGAGTCACCGGCCGACCACAAAGTAACGCGGAGCACCGCAAGATCTCGATTTCACCACGATCGACTCCAACCGACAGCAGATTCACTCATCGTGGCATCGTTTAATAATGGCCGCGTGTCCGTTAGAAGAAGCGAGGTTCGAAGCGCTCAGAACTCCCATGGATTTGCCAACTTCGAGAGTTGAACGTTTCGTGGCCTGGTTTCAAGTTGGACCTTGGCGTAAGGTAGCGCAACATGAGTGAAAGTCAAGACCCAGCGGAAAATAGGGCTCTGTGAAAGTCGAAAGGGACTGGGAAGAAGCGCCCGTACGGCCGCTTCTGCCATTGGCAGTGGAAATACTGTGCATGCGATGATTCGGATGAAGTTCGGACGCTCTTCCCCAACCCTTCCCACGCACTTTGTTCCGCTGATGGGCGCCCAGCTGCGACAGTATCCAGCTCCTAAGTGCTAGCTTCAGATTCTATGCAACGAACAGTAACACGTCACAACCATACGTGCATGAGTGTCGCCCTGTGATGGATTCCGCACACTTGATCAGGAAACGACGAATAAATTTATTAATTATGGAAGTCGCGAAGAATACAGCTTTCAAGTTGGGCGAGCATGCGGTGCGCAAGTGTTGAGAGAAGCTGGCCAAAAGTGCGTGTGTGGAATAGGAGCAATCATCTCGCTTACACCCTCGAGATCCGAATCATGGCCTATATCTTGAAACATACGGACAGAGCTGATTGGGCGCCAGTGGAGTGGTCGATAATCCTATGCGTCGTGTCTAGTGCATGGTTTGCATCGGTTGGAGTAAACATAGCATGAGAGGGAATATTCCGGGATCCGAGGCTGTTCGTGGTTCACACAACTTGCCTTTGATATGGGATGGGTCCTCCATAGTTTTAGGGGTAGCGTCCGGAAGATGAGGTATTGCGGCGCTTGGTGATTCAATGCAACGTGTCCCTGCGCATCGCGTCATGCTACTGGGCGCTAGAACCTCACCCTGAGTAGAAATACTCTGATCTGATGATATATTAATTTAGCTGGAGACCTCCGACCTATGGACAAATCCTAGCATCGTGATTTCAAGGAATCATCTAAGTTCTGGTTCGGGAACCTTCTGATCTCTTAACACAAGTATAGTTTGAACTTAGATCTCATGTCGTCGGCCGGCACCTCCTGGAATGCGCACGATTCATTCTCCACGCTGCGAACCCACCGTGACTTCAAGTTATGCTAATATGGGCCGAGATCACTCGCGCCTACGGACTCATTCGAGCGCTGGTGGGGGAATTGAAGGACACGATCAAAACGTCTTCTCGTACTAACGTGCGCTTCGCCGCAAAATAAAGGCTATGTCCGAGGTTGCTGTTCACAATGGTTGCCACGCCAATTACCATCTGTGATACCTTTGTTGTGTGGTAGTGTCTCTGATAGGCTATGGAATCTCACCTGTTGTTCCTGTGACAGAGGACCGTAGCGCTGGTGCCGAAGCTGTGCAATTGACTGACGCTCATCGCCTATCACCTTGCTCTGGTCTACTCATGCTTGGCAACAGCGCCTTGCCACTGCACTCGCGTGGAGAACATTGTAACATGTGGCGCTCACTGTTGACGGCCGAATGTCGACGTATGGAGTTGGAGTAATCAGAGCAAGCACAAACAGGATGCCACACCGGGATCTGAGTTGAACGGATTATGTATCCAAGGACTTCAAGCAGACTCGTGTTCGAAGAGTGGTAGAGTAGGGGTCCCTAGGGTCAAGAGAGAGAGTGGCGATGCACAGGCTGCTTAGTCAGCAGCCTGTGGGTAGGAGCGGAGTTCGAGTAGCCAGAGCACGTCGTGTCGTAGAGTCGCAAGCTAGTAGCAGCGTCAGGTCTCGACCTGGTCTCCCTCGCTCCCTCTCCAGTGGATATGAGCCGCAGGCAAGGAGAAGCTGACAAGGGAGTCGCGTTAAATCGCGTCGGCTGACTACGTCTAAGAGCGGAGTTCGCCGGGCGGAGTCTAAGTGTCACGTCTGTCTCCGGTGGGATCTTTCTCCTTAGGTCTCCTTCCGTCTCCTTGCTATCGTGATTCTTCCCAGCGAACTGCTCTTTCTTGTGCAACTTCAAGTTAGCGCGCAGGCACTTTCAGTTCTCCTGAAAAGTACTGGATGTAGGGGGCATGGCGCCCATATCACTAACCGCCACATGCAGTGTTGCTTGTGCGACTGTCATTCGACTTGTTCGTCATTCGTCACTCCTCGCTTAAGCGAGGTCACTGCTCACGAAATGCTTCCCCATCGGAAAGGCTAGCGCCCAGTCGCGCCACTGGTGCCGGTCTTGGGATCGCTCGGCACGCTCTCGCCTAAGCCCTCTATCAGCGTACTTAGCTCAATCTTCTCTTGGTCCAACCATCTCAAGTCGCAAGATAGTTACGCGTTATGATGGCTTCCGGAACGTTTGGAGAACTATTGGGATATAAATGATAAGGCATATCACCTTCACGGATTCTGGACTCCATCCAGTTGTGTTTGCAGTCAGTCTCTTCTCAGAATGGCGCTCGCCTCCGAAGCGTTTCGGTGATATAATATAACCCCCAGTGCGTATGCGTCTGCCGCTGTCCCCGAAAGATCCACCACCGAAATGAATCATTCCACTTCAGGAGTCCTGGAGCTATGCAAGGCACCGCGGCGCCCTATATTAGCGCCCTTATTTAGGAGTCCTACTCTGAGTCTATGGTGCATCCACGTTCTCGCGTAAATATACGTGCTCATTGATCCCTCATATTTGGAAAGGCGCTCGCCTCCGAAACGCTTTCGTAATGTATAGTACAGCCTCCCGTTCGTTAATCACGACTGCGGGCGTTCAGCATTGCCGCTTCGACCACGGTGCTGTATAGTCATGGATTCCCCTGACCTCAGCACGTCCGGAAAATTATCCTTGGAGCTATGGAGCTATGGAGGGCCGGCGCCTGTGTTAAATTTGTTAAAATGGAGATGTACGATGTGTCTATGTCCTGGCGCGGTGCTCCTCTCACATACTTATATGCGTTCATTGTTGCAGCGTCCTCTACACCCTCCAACCGTCATCACTGAAACTTGTGCTTCTCACCTCGTAATCCATTTCAGCGATGTCCACTCCGCAGCGACTCGAAGGGGGCGATACACTAATCTCGATGTACGGGACTATCGACTACACCTCTGACGCTGAATCACTGCCTTCTGTGTGTTAAAGATCTCGGCATTTAAACATTTCACTGACGAGTACCATGCATAGAGCGGCATGACTACAGCCCAAGATCAGGGTCCTGGTACAGATCTCGAGGATGTAAGCAAACTACTTTTACGTGTCGCTTCTACATATGCTGAACGTGCGCGACAGATTATACAAAGCATCGTAGACGCATATTGGGCCGAGACTTATATGCATTCGTGGGACCCTCCTGCCAACACGGTTGCCTTGGGGCCCATGTCTCTATACCAAATTGCGCTCTTCCGTGAAGTGGAGATGTTGTTTGGGACTTCCAACCAGGTCGTAGTTGCCGAGCTACCTCCGGTATACTTCTATTGTGCGATTGTAGATTTCACACGCTAATGAATGCAATACTTAGAATGGTATTACTCCCGGGGCGGAGGACCAAGGTAGTGATGCGCTCGATAGTGTAAGAAGGATGTGCTCGCGCTTCGTGATCGCATCACTCATTCACGTGTGTGACAGGTGCTGCAAACTTCGGAAATTGCCCAAATGTCGGAAGCACACTCTCAGATCGGCCACTACTGCTTGGCGACGGTGCCTTGTCAATGGACCGAGGGTGGCTTTGAGGCTTGTGGCGATGATATTACGTGCATGAGTGTTGCAGTCCATCTCGGGGATAGACACGGTATTAGGAAATTGAGCGAGGATACACCGGTTTGCTGTCGATGGGAAGGATGTCGCAAACGGGTTAAACGCAAGAATTTCGTCAGGCACTTTCGAGAGTGTCATTTGGATCACCCTAGAGAAATGAAGCAGTCTTCCGCAAACCGAGGTGGGTCGAAGTTGTGCTGTTAAGACGATGGCGAACAACTGAATCCACGGGCCTGGTGGCCAAACTCACTCAGATCCTTAAGGGGGAGAAAACATGCGACATGTAGATCATACCCGTGTTATAACGCCATACTTGCAGTCTCAAATTGTGTAACTATGTGCTGGCTTGTCCTACGCTTTCCTGGACTGGCTAAGATGCTGAATTGCCGTGCACGAGGTCGCCCAGTACAATGATGATCTCGATGTCACACCCGATCAACATCCTTTTTCCCTCTGTCAACAAGCGGGACACTCGTAGCGATGAGACCGATGATCGACGTCCAGATTCTGAGGAATGGACTTAGGGTAAGTACCTATATTGAAGCAGACAGAAGCGTTTAGTTTCAGAGAGAATGAACGTGTCAGTCAAGAAGTACACGGACACGGAGAGGGCTATACTGACAAGTCGTCGCCCGATGGGTCAGGCCTAATGGTGTCCCGAAGGATCGTTTCATTGGATGTATAAGTCTGGGCCGACAATGGGGTGACATCCCGTCGTGCCAGTCTCGGACGCTCTCGATTCCGCGAATGCATTGGTCTTTATAATTGAACCTATTGCAATCGTCAACGTTGAAGGACAATGGAACGAACCTAAACGTATATGCTCTGCGGGTGTCCACAGAGGAACGCCGCTGAGCCTACGGCATGGATACCGATATCCAGGTGACGTCTCTAGTGTGTGGTTTGGTGGTTTCTGGGAAAATGTCACGTCCAATGCCGAAGTACACGGGAGAAGGTAAAGCTCGCATCAATGCAGAAGTCATGCTCGCTGACAGAGGTGAGATTCTCTGTAGTCAATCGTTGAAACTGCAAGGTGAAGGTAGTTTTTGCTGGACAGAGTAGATGAGGACGAGATGGTACGGAGAAAGAAAAAGGAGAAAAGAAAGTCGGCCGCGATTGTCCGGGAGAAACCAGCGCGATAGGGCCAGAACCATGTTCACTTAGTAGTGTGCGTTGAACGCCTCTCTCAAAACCAAAAAAGGCAACATTTTTTGTTGTAGGTGGTCATGCAAGTCATGATCAAAACACACGCATCTCGTGTGGGAGTGCAGGTGCTAATTCCAGATTGGCTACGCCAACAGCTTAGATCTTTCACCGTCTGCGTGGGATCAGTCGACTACATCCCCATGTGGACCTGGTCTCGTTTCGCTCTGTCCAGATGATTGCTCCCTTCCTCGAAACACCATGCTCGTTGCGCTTGCAAATGCTCAGCTGGCCCAGCCAATTCATCAGACTATGCGAGCACCAAGCTTGCGATGGCCCAGTCTACTTGGATTGAGGGCGTCATTGACGCAAGATTATGCCGGCACAGTTTGCCTTGGTAATCGTTCGCAAATATCCATCGAATGGACACACTGGACAGGCGAGATCCCGAATAAGCCCTCATCGTGATTGTACGATAAGTATCTATAACAAGTCTCCGGTGTGTAATAGGTCACGGTAATCACCATCCTCACTGCTTGATACCATGCCACGGCGCCACAGACCAGCTCGTGGTACTCTACCCATATAGTAGTAGCCAGCATATCCACGTCCGACAGGGGAGAACATCCGGGAAATGGACTTTCCGGGAGTCTGGGAGCGCTGTGCGCCTCCTTCCAGCGGAGCTCCAACATAAGCATCACGTGCGACAGCGCGTGAAGCAATGCCTCGTCCACTGCATCGAGATGGGCCATTCACCCCGTAGGCTCGTCAATGTCTGCGCACGACAAGGGATCCAATCCAGAGCCTGAGCAGGATCTTGACGATGACGGTTTTGGCTATCGGGACTGGATGAACGCGTTCAAGCAGCACAAGGGCTTGGTCTTCCGCCCGAATGTGTGAACTCTGGTCCGTCGCTGACGCCTACTCGTGTGGATACAACCACTACTGTCCTGCCTGCTCCTGTGGGCCATGCTCCTTCCCTATACGAGATGTTCCGCCAGTGACGGTGCAGACTGTAGCTCCTTCTCTCTCCGCTCCACTTGAACCATCCCCTTTCCGTGTGATATCCCCTCTCCCTTTGACGATATGCAACCACCTTCAACTCAGCCATCTCTGCGTCGAGTACAACAGCTTCCTTCGTCATTATCACGGACCAAGAAGCAGCCTTGTATCTCGGAACAGCTTGACTCGCTTTGGACTCAGGATCTACAGGCATGAGCAAGGCAACATGTCGAGAAAGATCAGCTAGCTGAAGAGAAAAAATCATTGGCCCTCGCTGCGAAGCTCCAGTTTCTCCTACACTGGTATGACACAGTAAGCCCATGTCCTTTGTCGTCAATAATCTCGGTTAATGCCACGCACAGGACGATGATGGTCTCGGGTGGATCCCAGTGTGGAACATCGATCTGGATCTGTTGACTAGTTCCATCCGCTGCCTCAAAAGTCCTTGGCCTTTCATCTCTCTCGCTTGGATCAAATATTTTCATTGTTCCAAGCCATGGCATCGAACGATGGGCCCGAAGCTCACTTTCGGTTCCAGATTCAGAACTCCACTGGCAGTTCATCATTCGCTTGGTGCGCAACCCTTTCTGGAAAGTACTCCAATTCAGCAGAGTATTAATTTTCCCGCAGTCACATTCAAAAATGTTCTTTCGAAGTTCGTAAGTGATGCCCTAGCATGGCTGTTCAGATGCTGAGAAGCAGTTTAAATCCGCACTCTCCCCCCGTCCATCATCCTTGGCATATATCCTGAATCGGCTCTTCTCGTGTCAGTGTTGCGGCGGTTTTGGTTGAACCCTTCGTTAGCCACGTGGAAAGTTTTATGGGCAGAAGGAATTGGAATGACATTCGGACCCGACTTACCACTGTCCTGACAAAGCCTGAGAATGCAACGGACAGATCGCACTTATCGGAACAGAATCGGCGTACACTCGTTCGTAAAGACCACGACAGCAGTAGTAACTGCCAGCGAGACCAAATGTGAGACGTCTCAGGCTGGGACGACGCACACGAAGAACACCAGGGATGTGCAAGGGACGCTATTCGGCGCTCAGGAAGCTTAATGAAGGCGCGGTCTGCGGCTATCACTCGCGGCCACATCAGTCAGTACGTGTACTTAACTTATAACGTTGCTTTCCTAAAAGAAGCAAATGGGATATCGACAACAACGCGACTCTCATCTTGGAAGTCGGGAGAGTAGATACTGTAACATCATTTGTAACTTGACGGAAATTAAACAATCATGATGTTGGCAATCAAATGTCACAAGCGCATAAAGTTTGATTGTGTAAATAACCTCCAGCTGGATTCACGATCAGAGGTTGGTATTCCTTGCCTCATAATGTGGAGTGCTATTACATCTGAAGCAAGTTCAGTCGGAAATCACCGATGGCCAAGGCCCCGGAATGACTTGCCCTGTGGCAATCCGATGGCCACGGACCAAGATGGCATTAAGTCGGCGCCGACCATGTAGTTGAGCGCTGAGATCCCAGCATCTGAGCATTCGATGGTCAATTTTGGACATCCATGCCATAAAATAAGTATCCCACTAGGGACACAATCATTCGGTATTTGTCGTATCCGGTAAATCTAGGTGAATATGATTTATTAGGATCTATTCCACGATCAGCTCGAAGAATTCACATCGGTTCCGAAGACACTCACCTCGAGGAACAAATTCATCTAGCGATAGAAAACTTGACCCAAGGTTGTTTCCAGCATGGCCTGGAGACTGCAATCAACTGCAATGCTGTAGCAAGGGAACGTCTATATTCACAAGCAAAAAGAAGAGTCGGTTAGCAAACAGACTGGCAAGGGGACAAGAGGTCAGTCCACGGTCACAATTCTTTTACGCCAATTCCGGGTGGGATGGTCAGGAAGCTCAGGCTCCTCAAGAGAGGCAAATTCCACTAGATCGGAACGATGAGGAAATGCTGCCAACACCAGGAAGTTCATAAAAAAGCCTGCTTCTGGGGTGTATACATATCTTCCGAGTCGGGACTCGCAACTCACGTCACGGTACAGTCACTCGTCGAAGTCCGATAACCTCCGCACAACCACCCTGCAGCTGAACCCCGAGGCCTGAGGAACCAAGCAACCGGAACGAGCTAAAATTTCCCCTTCCACAGAAACAACCGCGCAACTTCGACATACTTTTGAAAAAAAGGCGGTAACAGAATGTTCTGACTGTTTCGAATAAGGTAGATCATGCTATCAGGTTGAGCAAGGCATGAGTAACGGAACACTTCGGTTGCAGAGCGACTGCAGCTGGACCCCGAGAATCTGAGAAATTGTTGGTACCTTTGGCGGTGGAACTTGAGCCAACTTGTTCGGTCGCATTACAGTTGCATTACCAGGTACAACACACAAATATGACTACATACTTATGTATGTGCCGTTGGGGATGGTGTTCTGCGGGGGATTATCCGCGATAACACATTTGCGTGTGACGTTGGTTAGTCACTACATAACGAGATTTTGTGAAGCTCCGGCGAGACTGTCCGCACACGCATGGTCAAGGTCAAGTGCCCAGGGGTTAGTTGGAATGTTTCCAATTTGGCTCAAATAATTGATGAGTTGATGACCTGAGCTCCATGTTCGTGTGAAAGTCTTCGAGAAGCATTAGGCACGAGGAGGAATGAATGGAAAAGCAGTGTTCTGAACATTCACTAGGACCTACGGCCTGGGGATGGTTGGCCGTGTGTTCCAATGGGATTGGAATGGAGCACACCAAGTTATCTGAAACAGATTATTCAACGTGCTGGAGCGCACCTTGGCGAGATTGAGGATTATGAAGATACGACTCATACGACAGCATTCGCCGAAAGAAGAAAAAAATGGCCACCAGGTTCAATCAGACAAATTTCATCTGTTCCGTCATGAAAATATCATGGGAATCTGGAGTCCCCCAGTAAGGGATCCTGCATTATGTCCAATTTTCGAAGATCTAGATTCTTAGAAGGCTTGTTCATGTCATTCGAGAAATGTACAGCCCCCATGATGCCACTGCTCTTACAGCAAGTTGCTCGCCAATCAAAAAAATAACCCAGTAAGCCTGGTTCTACTCACAAGTATCGATGCTCCACACACCGTCTCTATCGGTTATAGGTGTGGCCGCCCGCAAGCTGCTCGATCGCAGACCCCAAGAGTTAATTCGCTTTCGCTGCTGACGACTTCACTCGTGCAAACCGCATTGCCACAGCCCTTCGTCTGTCCTCGTCGAACTCATCCGGAAAGATGATTACACTTCCAAGTCGACCATTCTTGACTGCAATTGTCACAATCGCGATCCGCACTAACGATGCGACCGGTTTTTTGACGGAATCCTGTCTCAAAGATGCTTTTGAGAGAGCGAAAGAACTGGATCGACATATACAAGAGACCGGACAGGCCGGTACACTGTATAGTCTACCGTTCTCGATCAAAGACCAAGGTCTGAACACATCACCTGGCTGCATCGGTACTAGTAAGTACGGTACCTTTTGGCATACGGGCCCGGTAATTTACCATCTGTTGAGCCTAGGCTTACCAGTCGGCTGGTGGCTGACAATGATGCCCTCGTCGTCAACATTCAAGAGGGATCATGTGCCTCGAAACGCAGATGCCTCAATCCTTACTCGTAAGCAAATAAATCAAATACTTACATACGTCCTTTCTAGTCGTTCGAGACAAAAATTGATATCTTTGGGCGGGCTGTCAACCGTACAACCAAAAACTGACTTGTGGAGGCGCAGGTGATGTTGCCCTTACAGCTTTTTGCGGAAGTGTTCTTCGCTTTCATGCCTGTTTCATTCCTGGCTCCTTGATTCACATGGTGGCATGGATGCGCTCGTGGATTGTGTAGGGCCACTAGCCAGAACGGCGAAGAGCTTTTCTGAAAGGGATTACTGAACGTCGAGCCGTGGCTTTCGAGCTGGAACCGCTTTTCGAGATGCTACGGAAGGCCGCCGTCGTCCAGGGACAAGGTCTATCCGAAAGCACTATACACCCACCAGTCATGCAGGCAATGAAGAAATACGAGGCAGTGGCAGAACTAAGGGAAAACCGGTCACGAAGTCATGGTGGAGGAGCTACTGGACCAGAAAAATGGATGGGAACCAATTGTGAGAACCCCGACACTGTAGTTTAAATCAGTGACGTACTGACGATGGTCTGCAGTCAAGGCTCTATTTCCCGGATGGGCGACGCGGGGTAGCTGCAGCTTCTTCTCACTGGCTAGTTCATCAAACCCAACGTATCCTCGGTCATATTGAATCGGGATCCTCACCCTTTCACCGCCGATCAAATGTTTTGATTGAACGTAACACTGGAATTCCACTAGGGGTCCCTCAAGTCATCCTGTGGATGCAATCCTGTACCCTGTTGGTGGGTAGATGAGGCGAGGGGGCTGCTTGCATAGTGGTGGTGTGGTGGTGTGGTGGTTATCATTCATAAAGTTAGTGAATGACGAACGGAGTTTGACTCACAGTGAAAGGGAAATTGGTCCTCTGTTGTCAAACGCACTATCAATGTTGAGAAAAATATTTACTTCGCTCACGAGAACGGTTTGCTCCCTGCCTTTGCGAGTGAGAGCAGGGTTTTCGCAGTCCCACTTGCATGATTTACATACATGCAGGAGCTATGAGTTGTTGGGTTGGCATTGTCAGTACAGTGATGCACGGACTTTCCAAGTGGCTGTGGTGTGTGATGGGTGAGGAGTATGTAACATTCTGAGGCTTGTGCATTCTTGCTGCGGATCTGTCATGCACTCGGCTGTTAGTTAGCATCGTCTATAGTAGGAACACCTAACGGTGACACATCATTGTACGAGATCGCTAGTAAAGTTTACAGCGTCCGTCCTTCGATCCCCTCGTAGTGAATCTTCGCCATGGAGGGCTGTAAACACCATCAAAACGATTTAAATATAGCATACTCGCCGTATTTTCAGCAAATCCACAACTGTATCATAAGAGTTATGGAAGGCCGACCGGTAAACTATATTAAGGGGGGAGGGTCCACGAACTCATTCCAATCACCTCCAATTCCTCTCTCTAGCCCATGTCCACTCCATGCCAATGTGAACGGGGCCACGGACTCAACTCCTTGTGCGGGACTGATGACCAGACCTCTGATGCCGATTCAGTTACGTCTGTGTGTTTCAAGATCTTGGTCATGAAGCATTTCACAGGTTAACAAATACATTCACAGGGTGGTATCACCTTTGAAGACTACGGCGCCGGTGCAGATCTAGAGGGTGTAGGCAAGACATGTACGAGCTCCGCTTCCACATATGATGAACATGCGTGGCAAGCCATGCAGAACTCTGAAGATGCATCGTTCGCCAGATCGCATTCGGAGTGGCACCCTGTACCATGCATTAATATGATCACCTTGGAGCCCTCCCCTACATTCCAAAGTGCAGTTCGCCGCGAAATGGAGGGATTGTTCGGGGTTGCAGATTGCAGCAGGGTTGGCACGCTAGCTCCTCCGGTATGTTCAGCAACCTTTGTTGCGTTATAGTGTATTTGACAGGAAGATGAATTTCACCCGTAGACTTACGTTGCGCCCGTGACCAAAGACCGTAGTACTGCTGGTACCGAAGCTGTGCCAGTGCAACTGGCCGAGGGGCAGACCCATATATCCACAAGCCAGCTTACCCACTCATGCTCGACAGTCGCATCTTGTCACTGGACTCACGTGGAGGACTTTACGACTTGCGGTGCTCGGATTACATGCAAAAGCGTCCCGGCACACTTCGGGGATAAACACGGTATTAGGAAAATGGCTATGAACACCAAGATCGACTGCCTATGGGAAGGATGCCACAAACGCGTTCAACGCAAAAACTTTGTTCGGCACATTCGCGAGTGTCATTTGGGTCACCCTAGAGAACTGAAGCAACCTTCTGGAAACCGAGGTGGGTCAAATGCGCTGTTACAACATTAGCGAACAACTGAATTGCAGGCCAAAATAGATATGAGAAGGCACACCAACTAGCAGATCGTACCTGTTGTTATACCCACCACACTTGTCTAGTCTCAAATATGAGTATTACGATGTCAGATACCCGATCGATTACATTTATATACAGTGACCGACGATCGTATCTTGATGGATGGACTTGGGGTAAGCGCAGGTGCCACCCAGCTCCACATGGAAGCGTCACCAGGTGTCATAGATACCTGCCTTAGCGCTTTATGTAGTCTCGGGTCCAGCCATTTTGGTCTATGCCCCTGAGGGCATCGGGATCTTCCGACAACCAAAACAAGCAACGGGGGACTAGCGGTTTATGTAGGACTAGACTAGTCGGTCGCTGCATAATAGTCGGGAAGTGCCGTCTGGCACCGGCAGAAACCTTGCTTATTTGCTGGGAACAGTCTATGTAGATTGCGTAGATAGCGTAACGGTCGCCACAGTGCCCAGCCATCTTGCCCTGCTACCATTGTACCAATGATGTCGATGAAAGTTCTTACCAGCGATCTGCTCTTCACTTCTCAGCGCATCGGGGAAGGAGAGGTACTCCGGAAAAGTACCAAGTGTGGGTATAGCCTCCATATGAACGACTGCGAACGTTCCTCGCCTAAGTTGCCAATCACTGGCCACGGTCATTCAAGTTGCTCACGAGATACTTCCAATCCATCGGAAAGGCCGCCCCCCATAACACGCTAAGGCTGGTGCCGGTCTAGATGCACCCGGAGTTCTCTCCCAAGCCCTGCACCAGCATCAGAATCCGTAGAAATACCCGAGGAAAGGGGAAGGTACTCTCCATTTGGAAGTACCTTCAGTAGGTCGCGCTGTAAGGCACTTTTTGGGATCGCGTAGATGCTCACTAGCCTGCCGTTCATTCCAGCTGCTCCGCGAACCTGGTAGTTCTATCCTCTCCTGGCGCAGCCTTCAACGCGCGGATCAGGTATGGCAAGGACATCATTAGGTAAGTGAAGGACTTGGAATCGTTGTGGTCGTCGATGGCGAGGCGATCTGCGTCACGTCGTTCACTGAGAGCGAGAGCAAACTCAAATCAAGCGACAAGGAAGTAAAAGGAGGGGGGATCTGGGGATCACTGGCTCAACACTTGGGTATTTATACAATCATCTTCTTTGAAATTGCATCGCGATCCTGTCATTGACATTGAGTTCAAATTCCATTCTACATTTACTGGCGATCCCGGTCATGGAACCGGGTCGAACTCCTCGTCACATTGAACTCACCGCAGCGAATGGTTTGTACTTGTTCGGGTGAAATCGTATGTGGAGACACGCCAACATCGCACATCTTTGTCAGGTACCTTGCGAAATTCAACGTGTCAACTGGCCATCCAAGCTGCGTTTCCACGACTTTCGGAGCTCGCCTGACAGGGAAGGTTACGAACACACCAGAAATTGTGGGCGGAGCCCGAAACTCACCAGAGAACCCAATCATCAGCGCTTGTGAGTTGCATCTTTTTGGGGGAATTTCCCCTCCCTTCACACGACTCCATCAAACTTCCATTCTGAAACTGATCGATCGAAGCAACGCCATCCAAGTCCAGGAACACCATCAGTGGTGCCCGAACCAGAACTGAGACGATACTTCGTCCAGGTCGCGCCATTACAGCTCCGGTCTGGAAATTTCAGACGAGGTCTCATACATCAAGTTACGACAAGTCGCTTATGTTTTCCCAGTGGCGTTACACTTACTCTATGACAATCAACACGCCTAATAATTAGTGGTGGAGAACAGTGTCACGTAGGTGGGTCGCCCAGGAACAACCCTCTTTCCCCCTCCAATCACGGGTCTCAAATGGGCTTTTTGTTTGTAAGATGGCAAGATTGGGTTCATTAGATCTTGCGATTTCCTTCAAGCTCCCTGCGCCGGGGTCAAGATAACGTCCATGCCTTCTTCCCAGTTCCAGATTACGTTTGAGGTCCGGTAAGTCTCCCTCCTCTCGTCTTGGTTTTAGCATGTCCTCCTCGGCCCCTCCAATAGTTTGGAGGGCTCACTCTAATGTATAAGGCATAACATACGCTGCGAAGCTGGAATATTCCGTAGTTCCAGATTACGTTTGAGATCCGGCAAGCCCTCCTCCTCTCGTTTTGGTTGCAGCATGTCGCATGTACTCTCCGGGTCCTCCTCCAATTGGGTTTCGGAGGGCACAAACTCTCAGCGCATGAGGTCACCCGCATAAAATACACTTGCGAAGCTGGAAACCCTACCACATACCATCACATCTCACCCTCAGCCCATGTTCACACCATCCCAATTCGAACCGTATCATGCATCGGTTTCAGCGTACGAGACGGAGAAGAACGAGTACCATTCACCCAGTGGGGTCATCACGGAAGACCACCATCCTGGTACACAGCTTGAGGATGTAAGCAAGTTATTTTTATTTCACTTCCTGCTTCGCCGTATGCTGAACATGCGTAACAGATTATACAAAGGACTGTAGAAGAACAATGGACCGAGACAAATATGCATTCGTGGTACCCTCCTGCCAACACGGTTGCCGCGGAGCCCATGTCCCCATATCAAACTGTCCTCCGGCTCGAAATGGAGACGTTGTTTGGGACTGCCAATCGGCCCGTGTTTGTCGCGCCAGCTCCTTTAGTATGCTTCCATATACCGTTGTTGTGTGATCGTGTATTGAATACCATGTGCAGAATGATGTTACTGCCGTGACGGAGGTCCATGGTTCCGAATCTGTTGCTGGGCTCGATAATGTAGGAGGATTGTACTCATGCTTTGCGACAACACCTGTTCACGCGTATGACAGGCGAACCACACTCTTGCAATTGCACCGATGGCCAAAGAACATTCCCTCGTGAACACGTCACAGACTCAGGTTGGCCACTCCTGCTTTGTGGCAGTGCCTTGTCAGTGCACCAGTAAATGTCGCTCTGAGGCATGCGGAGCTGAGATTACATGCGAGAGCATTCCTTCACATTTTGCGAATGCGCATCACATCAAGAACTTACAGGAAGATGACCAGATTCCTTGCTGCTGGGAGGGATGTCAAAAACGGATTAAACGCAAATTCTTTGTTCGGCACGTCCGTGAGCGCCACTTGGGCCATCATAGAAAAAACAATCGCACTTCCGGAAACTGATGTAGATGAAAAGCGCGCCGTTAAAACGATAGCGATAAGATCCTTCAATTATGCTTAGTTATTTAAACGTATAATAAGAAAAAATATGTTTGCACCCGCTCGTATATGCATATACCTCCAGACATATCTAGGCTAAAATCGACGATAACTTGCAATCATCACGCTAAGCGGGTGAATGGCCCACACGAAAACCGCATCTAAGGTATCTCGAGCCTATCGCGGTCAAGGGTGTTCAGGTTCAATACCATCGCCGGAGGAACAGACCGAGGTAGTAACGTACATAGATAGCTTAGTGAGCAAGGAAGAACGGCGTGTGACGTGGTTGCAGAGATCCTCGGTTGAAGGGTTCGTCGATAAGCACGGTACTTCGAGCCGATCGAACTGCTGTATCTCCGGCCGCCTTTGGGGTAACCGATCATCGGACTCGTCCAACGGCTAGTAATTCCCATCCCCATACACCAACCCCAGCTCCCTCACAATGAAATCACACTGCGCCACCCGATATCCGTGCCTTACGCTGTCAGTCACGTTCACCACCACCTCGTTTCCCCCTCCATACCCTTCCCACAGTACCTCCGCCCCTACGTAATTCGGACTCCCCGTCCACGCCATCTCCGTCAACCGCTTCATCACCTCCCGCGTCACCTCGACCTGTTGCGCGCTCAACGGCTGATACAGCCCATCCGTCTCCGCCGTTCCAAACACCCAATAAAGCTCATCCGCATGACACACGCGACCACGACACATGCCTGGGTTCGGGGTCAACGGCGAACCGAGGCCAGTGGCAAAGACGACATGATACGCGTTCCCCGGGTTGGTCGTGTTCGATTCAAGGGCGGCGAGGTACGTCGACGGACACAAGACCACCCAATCCGTCAATAATTGTGCGAGCGTCAATACGGCACCGGACATCCCTCCCTCGCCCGGCGCGGTCTCGTAGGGATAGAGCGTCGTCTCGTTCAAGATCTTGGCGATCTGAGTTTGGTTAAAGTAGCGTGGGAGCGTCTGGACGTATGCCGACGGCGGTGCGGTGGGGGAGAGTGTACTGGGGAGGAAGTAGCAGTAGTCGCATTCGGTGCTCGACCAGAGGGTGGGGACGCGGGCATATACGCCGTCTCGGACGCTACTCGCGATGTCATCCAGGACGTAATCCCCATCGACGACAACGTCCCAGGAAATCCCGAGGTCGTAAGATGCTAATGCCAGGTTTCCAGCAGGCACGTCCTGAACGCATTTCGCATCTGCGTTGGAAAGCATGGTCGATGTGTTTGATGCACAACCAAGGTATTTTGCGAGGGTCAGCGACGTGTTCAATGCAAGCTCGGCTGAGTAGAATGGGTTGCCCGTGCTGAAATCAGACACCACAATCGCGGCACCTAGACGTGCATCAGGATGTAGCAGACATAGAACGCAAAGTAGAGCTCACTGAACAGGCCTTGCGTATATTTTGGGTTCATTCCAAGGAGGTACCTAGTCATTGTTCCGCCGGCCGACTCACCAAAGATTAGAACTTTGGTTGGCTAAGCGTTAAATCAGCGAGTGAGAACTCGTAGATGAGCACGGAAACCCACATCTCCACCAAAAGCCTCGATATTTTGTTGCACCCACTGCAATGCAAGGAGGGTATCCTTGAGTGCTGCATTCGATGCATTGAACCATCCAAAGGCAGTGAGGCGGTAATTGATTGTGACAAGGACAACGCCTCCATATGATACCAAGTTGGTGCCATCATATATGTTCGAAAGTGAGTTTCCAACATATCCATCTGTCGTTATATTATATGGGAATGGTCCACTATTCCCAGTAGTAAGTCCACCTCCGTGAACTAGTATGGGAGAAGCACTGAGAAAAGGGTCAAAGCCATAACAATGACTTACGGTAGAACATGACTTGGAGCTTCGGGGAGGTATCCAGAGGGCATCTACTCACAGTGATGGGAGAGTAAATATTCAAGGTCAGACAATCTTCTTCAGTACGCAAGACATGCCCGTTGTCGACGTCAGGGGGCTATGAAAACGTTTCGGGACAACGAAGGAAACACGTGATGGACGAGGCCTACCTGAGCGCAAAAGGGACCATATGCAAGCGCCGGGCGCACAGTGTCCGAGGGGACATAGAGCGGCGTCGGTGGCTGAAAACGACCTTGGCCGGCCGTCGATTCAGCATATTTGACACCCAAGAAACGCCATGTGAACTTGTCACGGAAGCCACGAAGAATACCAGCTTTGGGTGTCGACACGTCGATCTGTCTAGTGGTGTCGTAGGACGTCACGTTGGAACGCGTCAACGGGGCAGAGTTGGTACAGAGAGCAGGCAAACGAGAGGAAAGGTCGGGGGGCTGGTAGGAAGGGGATGAACTACCCACAGTGAACGTCGCGCAGCCAGCTGAGGAAGGTTTGAGTAGAATTCAAGTTGTGCAAGCGAAGGAACTGAGACTGACGGTTTCCTGCGATCCAAACCCTCGAACCAAGCGCCAGAAATGTTCCGTGTGTATCGGAAGCGAGGATAGTCGTTAGATTTTCCGATGTAAAGCCGGTGCTCGTTGGAGGGGGGAGCAACGTTTCTTGAAGCTGAGCGCAGGTTGACGTAGCTTCTGAACAAGTCACTGGAGTTCTCAACAAGAGAGCGCCAGCACGGTCCGGGTTGGACGGGTTGAGATCGTTGTTTGAGATGATAACCACGTCATTGTCAAGCGAGAGGGCATAAGTGACCTGAGAGAATAGAAAGAGAAAGTTCAAAGTGCTCAGAGAACGCATGGAGGAAGTGTACGCGCGAGGGATGCGGGGCGGTTCTCAACATAAGGTAGGTGGTCGTCCCCCCAAAGTCCGTCGTAAACGCTCAGTCAGGTTCGCTCGATGAAACCAGAAGTGATTTTAGCATGTTGATTCAGACATTGAAGGTGTTTCAGACTCGAGGGAACGAAACGAATTGTAACTCCGACTGGCCGGTCAGTCCTGATTGGCCAGCGTAGAACGTCAGCGATACAGCCTCCGACTCCGGCTTCCTTTCCTTACCACCGCAAGTGAAAAGCATCTTGTGTGCACGTTCGTGAAAGGTAAGTGCGTCTGGACCAGTTTCCAACAATCCGATCGTTAACGTTCAGACTCCGGGGACCGGCACGGAACAAAGTTCATGGGCACGGAACAAAGTTCTCGAGTCCAAGCCGCTCAAAGTTTCACGGTCAGCGATCTTAAAGCCGTACTACCCACCGCATCTCCGGATGAACTCCTCTCCCTTGGGCTGCCATAGCCAATCTCGGATCCATCCGTTGTGGCACTGGTACCTGATCTCAGGTGTTACAGATTTGGTTACTGAGACTCCCCGTTTAATGGGCTGGGCGGTCACAGAAGGGGCCTTCCGCTCTCTTGAGCTTTTCCAGCCGCCTCACAAGGTACGCGGTCAATTGTCACTTTTTTCCCCGTCTGTCAATCTGTTAATTTAAACCCACCGCCTCCCTAGGATTCAAGTTGCTATCAGCTCCTTTTCATCACCATGACACGTCTTTGGGTGGCTCATTCCCACTGCCTTATCAGCTAGAGTTACCATAACAGTTGGACCCGAGGCTACATATTGACGGTCACTCAACACTTAGTGCTCATTTCTCGCCTTCCGACAACGAACCATAGGTACGGAGACAGTCGTTCCTATTCCTCTACGTGGGATTGTTCGAATCCCTCGACTTTGACCCTATATCCTAATTGAGCGGTGCAGAATTTCATATCCAATACTTCAAGTTCATCCGTGTGGCGACGTGCGGAGTCTCTTGACATCACCACCGTGAGAGGATGATCCGACACTAATACGTGCCTGACAAGAAATACTGACCCGTCCTGCCAGCTGGGACCCAATTGAGGAGCTTCATCCGTCTTTCTCCCATTCATGCGATCTGTGGAGGGCACCTGAGCCTATATAAGCGCCTCGCATACTGCGAAGCTTGGCCTCGTGCTTCGTACCCTCCAACTTCTCAGTTGCATGTTCGCTCCACACCGATTCGAAACGTCGAGTCCGGATGCACCGGACTCGACGTTCGAGATAGAGAAGCACCCTTCCGTATGTTCTCGGATAAATTCTTGTTACGTATTCAGGTTTCGATCGTTTTTTACAGGCCAACGAATACTATTGGCTGAATGGTCACTCCTCAGAAGACCATGGCCTTGGTACACAGTTCGGAGATGTAAGAAAGATGCTCTGATGTTCCGCTGCTACACATGTTGAACGTGCGTGGTAGGCTGTACAAACCTCGTTGACCGGCGCATATGTCCCCTCGTCCCCTGTACCTCTTATCAACATGAGCGCCTCACTGGCAGAACCCGCGGACCCTACATACCGAAGTGCAGTCGAGCGTCAAAGGAAGGCATTGTTCGGGACTGTTAGTCCTGCTACGGATGCCATACCAGTTCCATCGGTATATTTTAATATACTTACTTTTGTCGTCGCTGACGAATACCATACCCAGAATGACGTCTTTCCCGTGACAGAAGACCATGGTCCTGGTGCTAAACTCGATAATGTAAGAAGGTTGCACTCACTCTTTGCGATCACATTACCCATTCGCGTTTGTGACAGGTGATACAAACTCGAGAAAATGCACAAACGGCCGAAGCACATTCCCTTCCAACCAAGACCCAGGTCGCACACTCCTGCTTGGACACGGTAAATTGCCAGTGGACCGGTGAGGGTAGCTTTAAGGTTTGCGGTTCTGAGATTACCTGCAGCAATGTTGTGGTCCATCTCAGGGATATACATGGTATCAAGAAATCGAGTGAAGACACTGTGATTTACTGTGGATGGGAGGGGTGTCCCAAACAGATTGGGCGTAAAAACTTCGTTCGGCACGTTCGTGAGCATCATGTGGGGCATGTTAGAGGGAAGAAGCACCCCTCTCTGAAACCGAGGTAGGGCAAGGTTGCACTCTTACGACAGCGAACCCCTGAACCCTTTCCATAGGCAAGCGGCAACTGCCACGGCCCCGGGGAAATAATTCTGCGTCAGCCTGGCTCACATAACTTGTATCGTCATCAAAACAAATTCGGTTAGACAGTCCTTGTGGCGGATTACAGCGGGCCGTGGTTCGGGACCCAGTGGAAAGGGAGGAGAAAGAGGCTGACGGATAGGACGACCAGGGTGCGGTGGGTGGGTGAAATTCGAGCTCGAGCTGCGTTGCGGTTTCGACTTTCTTGTGCTTGGAAATTTCGACTTATGCGTCATTAGTCTACTTCTGTTCCACAATAATGCAACCTTGACCTACCTCGATTTTCATGCTGCAACCATCCTTTCCCGGGCATGCCAAATGACGCTCCCGATTGTGGCGAACATTTCTGCATTGAGCCCATTTGTGACATCCCTCTGCAGTAAATTGGGGTGTCCCTATCTACCCAATTTCCTCGTATCCCTGAGATGTGTAGAACTAGTATCGCAATCTCAGCCCCGCAAGCGTCAAAGCTACCCTGACAAGACATTCTCTGTCGTGGTTACGTAGGGATGCGCTTCGGCCAACCGCCCAGATTCTGACGTTTGCATCACCTGTCACGCATGCTCAATAGATGATCGAAATGCGTGCGTATCCCACTTACATCTCCGAGTTCTGTCCTGCGACCATAATCCGCTGTCGTGGGAGAGACATCATTCTGCGCATGGGACTCATTGGCCAGTGAGATACTTGATCACACAACAAAGGTATCCAGAAGCATACTGAAGGAACTTGCGCGATAACCTTATTGGCAGTCCCAAACAACACCTCCATGTCGAGGAGTCTATTTGGTATGGGGACATGGATACACGTTGACGAAATGTGGCGGATCTCGCTTACTACCTTCGAGATCTGCTTGATGGGCCTGATCTTCCACAGTGATGCCACTCTGTATGGTATTCCTGTAGTGAGCTGAGTAAAAGTCCGGTGCTTGAAACGCACAAAAGGCATAGAT
Organism: Imleria badia; assembly: GCA_015039435.1. Taxonomy (NCBI): domain Eukaryota; kingdom Fungi; phylum Basidiomycota; class Agaricomycetes; order Boletales; family Boletaceae; genus Imleria; species Imleria badia. The sequence continues at coordinate 36,364 of MU130854.1, forward strand.
TCAGCGGCAGATGTACAGTCAGCAGTGATGTACATCAAGTTCAGTGCATGGCCGCCTTCGTATCGGTATGGAGTGGACATGGCTCATTGGCAGAAAGGATTGCGAGAAAACCTACCACGGCACGATACGTCAGCCATCCCAGCACTCTTTCGCCCACCGTTCTGGCTTTAATCTCCCAGACCAAGATGAACAATACACCATCTACATCGCCTCACTATCCACGCTCCAGGAACGCCTCCAAGTCGCCCATCGCTTGCATCAAGCTGCTCTAAATGTCCATGTTGACGGGGAGGTCTGTCGACTCGGAGATATGGGGGCTGAGGAGCCCAGCGCGTGAGGACGACACCGATCCGTCGGACCCTGATCAACATAAGGATGGCACGCGCGTGGGTGTTTAAGCAGAGGCTGGCGAAGATGCGTACCTGTCCCTCGCTTTGCTCACCTCAAGGTCACTCCTTGAGACTCTAATGTCCTGCCTACTTGCCTGTGGAAACCGAACGCGGCGCGGAGAGAGGCGGTGTGGCTCCAGTGACAGAATAAACTCGGTGAGTTGGGAATTTGGGGTGTATGTGGCGATAATGTTTGCGGCGAGGTTGAGGCAACGTGGAACTGAGACAGCCACTGGCAGGATCAGATCGAGGTACGCTTCCTCAGGCTTGCCCTCGCCAACCAGTGCTCTCCAGGTCATGCATATGCGTACCTCGTCTGAAAACGGGCATATAACATGGCCGATGCCGCCCGGGGCAAATTGATTGGTTTATAGGTCTGAGCCAAAAATTAAATTACTGTAAAATTAATTCACAGGAAAATTAATACTCATGACCATCGGCGAATCCACACCCTCGTGGTCGACCAAAAGACAGGATTACTATGCCGGCGATGACGACGCCGTCTGCGAACCAACTCGGACAGTCCAAACGTGGACGCCTTCTTCCCGTTCACCCATGACTTGCAACAATCGGGGTTTTCCCGAACCTGGGCGCATAGCGAAGATCGCAGACGACCCTGCAAAAGTCTTTGCTAAAAAAAAACGAACACGAAGAGACGAAATGAACACGCTTTCGCGCAATAGCCCATCAAGGGAGACAGGGAAACAATAAGCGATACACCTCGTTCACGTCCAAATCGATTGCACACGACGACGATCGCGTCCTGCCGTGCGTTCGTGTCCGCCATGTCCGCCCACCGTGTGCCCTCTTCCGCATCGCTCTTCTTATCGGTGTCCTTGGATTCGGAGGCAGCCCACAAGGGA
>MU130854.1:38550-70002 GCA_015039435.1 Imleria badia
AGTCCAAGCCGCTCAAAGGTTCGATCTTAAAGCCGTACTACCCGCCACATCTGGATCCATCCGTTGTGGCACTGGTGCCTGATCTCGGGTTTAAAGGTCGTCTATAAGACTATTTAGGTGTGGTGTTACCGATTTCGTTACTGAGATTCCCCGTTTAATGGGTAGGGCGGTCACAGAAGGAGCCTTCCGCTCTCTTGCGCTCCTCCGGCCGCCTCACCAGGTACACGGTCAATTGTCACTTTTTTCCCCGTCTGTCAATCTGTTAATTTCAACCCGCCGCCTCCCTAGGATTCAAGTTACTATCAACTCCTTTTCATCACCATGACACGTCTTTGGGTGGCTCATTCCCACTACCTTATCAGCTGGAGTCGCCACAACAGTTGGACCCCAGGCTAAACATTGACGGTCACTCAACACTTAGTGCTCATTTCTCGCCTTCCGATAACTAACCATAGGTACGAAGACATTCGTTCCGATTCCTCTACGCGGGATTGTTCGAATCCCTCGACTTTGACCATACATCCTAATTGAGCGGTGCAGAATTTTATATCCAATACTTCAAGTCCATTGTGGGCGACGTGCGGAGTCTCTTGACATCACCACCGTGAGAGGATGATCCGATATTAATACGTGCCTGACGAGAAATACTGACCCATCCTGTCAGACCCAATTGAGGAGCTTCATCCGTCTTTCTCCCATTCATGCGATCTGTGGAGGGCACCTCAGCCTGTATAAACGCCATGCATACTGTGAAGCTTGACCTCGTGCTTTGTACCGTTTAGCGTCTCAGTTGCATGTTCCCTCCACACCGAATTGAAACGTGGCATACACCGGACTCGACGTTCGAGATCGAGGCGCACACTTCTGTATGTTCTATGATAAATTCTTGTCGTGTATTCTGGTTCCGATCATTTTACAGGCCAACGAGTACCATTCGCCGAGTGGTCTCTTCTCAGAAGACCATGGTCTTGGTACACAGTTCGGGGATGTAAGAAAGATGCTCTCGCGTTCCGCTTCTACTATGTTGAACGTGCGTGACGGTGGTAGATTATACAATCATCTGCAAGTATCCCATTGGCCGGCGCATATGTCCCCTCGTCCCATGTGCCTCTCATCAACATGAGCGCCTCAGAGCTCACGGACCCTACATACCGAAGTGCAGTCGACCGCGAAACGAAGGCATTGTTCGGGACTGCTAGTCCTGCCACGGATGCCATACTAGTTCCATCGGTATGTTTTAATATACTTACATTTGTCATCGCTAACGAATACCATACCCAGGATGACATCTTCCCGTGACAGAGGTCCATGGTCCTGGTCCTGGGCTCGAAAATGTGAGAAGGTTGTACTCGTGCATTGCGATCACATCACCCATTGGCGTTTGTGACAGGTGATTCAAATTCGAGAAAATGCACAAACGGCCGAAGCACATTCCCTTCCAACCAAGACCCAGGTCGCACACTCCTGCTTGGACACGGTAAATTGCCAGTGGACCGGTGAGGGTAGCTTTAAGGTTTGCGGTTCTGAGATTACCTCCAGCAGTGTTCTGGTCCATCTCAGGGATACACATGGTATCAAGAAGTTGACTGAGGACACACTGATTTATTGTGGATGGGAGGGGTGTCCCAAACGGGTTAGACGTAAAAATTTCGTTCGACACGTTCGTGAACGTCATTTGGGTCATCTTAGAGCGAAGAAGCACCCCTCCCTAAAACCGAGGTAGGGCAATGTTGCACTGATAATAATAGCGCACTACTGAATCTTTTTTCCGTAGTCGGGCGACACCTGCCATTGCACGGGGCAGCCGTTCGCACCGATGATAATATGAGGGTACCTTGTATGGCTGCCTGCCGGTGTGCTTTACCATTCGTTCCCTTATGTCAAATTGCCAATCCTATTGCACTAGGTACATATACATGTACGTCTCAAATCCTAACTTACTTCGAAAGAAAAGCCTCGCTATGGCCCGAAACTCGTCAATCATGAAGTATTCCAACATTGAGGCGAGGCTTGAACATCACGTCGGTTGCACTGCCGCGGACCTTTGCGACAGAGTCCGTGAATGTTACACTCCCGAGAAAACCCAGTGAACTTGTTGGAATGCGTCAACTGGGTAAAGTTGGTGCAGAGACGGGAAAGATTGATCGTGTCGACGTACTTATTGGCTGAGCTGCCTAGACTAAATGGGGCGCAGCCAACTGAGAAACGTTTCAGCACAGTTGTGCAAGGGAGAGAAGAGAAAATGACAGTTTTTTAGCGATCTGAACCTCCAACTGAACCAGGCGTCAACGTTGTTCCGGGCCTGCCAGAAGTGAGGACAGCCGTCATATTTTCCGATGTCAGACCACTGGAGGAGGGAGCAAAAGCTTTTCGGATTGAACGGTTCAAATAGTTAATCTAGACTATATCAATGTCAGTGTCAAGCAGTAGGGAATGAGTGACCTGGGAGAATATAATGAGAGTGTTCAGAGATTCGCACAGAGGGACGAGAAGCACAGGGAACCAGAGATCGCCACGGTTTTCAACTTGTGGCAGATGTCAACGCAAAGGGGGCAAGGCAGAGTGGTGAGCCAGCGAAATCTCATGGTATACGAGGAGCGGCGGCGGCGGGCGGCGATGTGTATAATCACATGCAATCCGAATGATGGTTAACTCTCACTGGCGCCTACGAGGCGACTAACCAGATAGCAAGGTTCTTGATCGACCCCCCGTGTTCCTCGCAAGCGTTCGAACAGCCCGATGAAGGACCCACGCACCTATTCTGGCACAGTTTATTCGATAGACCCACGGCCGTGGAGGTGGTCGTCGTCACCAATGACGGCAAACGTGTTCGGGTACCCGGAACCGCTGGCTCAGCCGCCACAAGGTTGTTCTATGTAGATGCGCCACGGCGCTCGCGTTGGCATGGTGATATTGGGAGCGCCAGGGACCGGGACTGCCAGTTTGAGTGCGTTGTATTCTCCTCGGAATTGTCGATATGTAGCTGGGTTTGAAGTTGGCTGTTCTACGAAACTGCATCCATTAGCACAATCGATTCAACGAGCTGCCCGTACCGATGCTCTTGAGGCACTGGCAGTGCATTCGAATGAACCAATTCAAGATGCGGGATCACTGGCATGCAGTCAGAATGATAACAAAAGTATCAGCTCTCAGGCTGTCAAACGGTCTGTCGCATCAACGCTTCCAAGGCGGCAGTACCCGCGGCACATCGCTTGAACGAGGAGCAACGTCGAGAGAGGGCGAAATGTACGCGCGTGGGAAGCCGTCTCAAGTTGGAAGGGTGTCGACATGAACATCTGTCCCTGCACAAGCCTCAGGGTCAGTCTAATCTGGCGTCACTAGTGCAATGTCACTGAACTTTCGACACCGTGCAGCAATTTACTTCATTTCCTACGTTCAATTTTGGTTTGTCGAACCGCTCGATGCACCAGCATGTGAGTGCTTTCTCAGCGACAAACTGTGCGCAGTTTATGGAAAGAAGGATAACGAAATTCGCATTGCACATAGCCTTACTCGCCGAGCGATCATGATTGGATTTGCTGAGTTTTTCTCTACTTCTCCCTTGATTACAGCATGTCCTTGCGCACTCCAACATATATACCCGGAGCTTTGGAGGGCACTTTACCAACATATAACGCGCCACACGGTTAATCAAAATACACTTCAAAGCTGAACCCGTACCACTTGTCACCACGATCCGCCCTCCGGCCGTGTATACTCTATACCAACTTGAATCATTGTTGTCACAAAGGTCGCGAGAGTGTTCCAAGTGCACATCGTATTCAAGTTTCCCTGCATCATGCTCAGGCTATCGGATAAATATCCCCAACGATACGATGCTCCCGGTACTATGGTACACAACGTCATACAACAGTGTTCTACAGCCCCTTTCCTACTTCAGCCCCTTTGGATTCTCGTTCCCTTCACTCCCACAACAAGTAAAGATCAGATTAAACTGATTCTTTTCCACCACCCGACCCTTTCGTCGCTCGCCTGGTCCTCCATCCACTACTGCACTCAACGGGATCGCTTGAAGCACGATCTTGCGCGACAGACCCCCGGGTATGAACGCCCTCACCAACACCATCGGTTTCTTTCCCTCCCTCACCACCTCGGCCATGCGTTTCCACCGCGCGTTTGCAAACATCTCACACCCGCACTTGGTCCCAAAGGGGTTCGCGTTGGTGCCTCTGGCGTCAAAGACGACGTTGGCCTGTCCACCGACGAGATTGAGCTCGACGAGGGTGAGTTTGGACGGGTGGGTGCTGAGGCGTTCATGGTGTTTCTTCAGCTCGGCGAGGATGACTTGGTCCAAGAACTTGAGATCCTTGCTGTGCACGGTCGACATTTGTCCGCCTACGTGTATGCGGTTGGTCATTCACAAGGGAAACGATGATGAGGGAACAAAAATCCACGTACGGGTCCGAATGAAGCGCTGATGGACCCGTGTACAATACTGCTTGTGCTTTCCGTTTTGCCAATCGTACCGCTGACATTTCTGACTGCAGTAGTAGGCATGGAGGCAGCCTGCACATCGTTTGAACCTTCTCATGTGGCTCGTTTTCGAACACTGCGTGCGACCACGGCGTGTCAGATCAGCATATCACGGAGATCGACAAGAGATACGCCTGCTTACCATGTCGTTTTGACAGGTCTGAATGTGCCCGTTGGCAACGTCGCGTCTCACTAACCTGCGCCGCTCGTCGACTGCGTCTTTGAGCCTCCTCCAAGCCTTGTAGATCTCCCCGTCTTTCGAGAGTCTGGCATCTAACCTCTGTCCTGTCGCCAAGTCAACGGCAAGCGCAAGCTGGTGCAAGATGGATCGGTAGACCGTATACCCAGGAAGAATCTCCCCGAGCAAGATGATAAGCTGCCGATTTGCCTGAGGCTGTTCCGCAAACGGTAACAACGCCTCACACTTGAGAAGCGATGGGACGAGTCCACGTTGAAGCGCCTGTGAGAGAAAAGGGAGTGCATCCATAGCCTGGATTCGCGACCTCAGTAGTACGATTGCGTTGACCATGCATCGTGTAGCGATAACCCGCGTTTCGCCCTCCCATCTGCGGTCAACGATCAACGCGAGGATCTCAGAGGCGGCTTTGATCGCGCCTTGACGCATGAGCGCGAGACAAATGTCTTCCCGGAAAGAGAGAACGGTGACGATATGCAAGTCCCAGGCGATACAGTTCAAATCCAACTCGTCATGCGAGATTTCGCGATCAAGATGACACAGCGAGACGGTGGCGATGAGTTCTGCTTCACCCTGGAACAGGCTGAGCAGATTGGCCCAGTCGATGGAAGCGCCGACTTCGTGCGCGATAAGGAAACACGAGTTGAAGACTGCGGATTCACGTTGGGTCTTTGCACCGGGGTTCCAGCTGGAGAAACTGGGGTCCCTGGTTTCGATGAACCAGAGATCGCAGATCATCCGGATGATCTCACGGTCTGTGGGGATGGATTTGGACCAGGACATGAGGAGTCTGTCGCGGACGAGCCCGAGGAATTCTAGGACAGCGGTTTTGCAGGTGTAGCGAGCGTCCAGGTCGATATCGATATCTTCCTGGATGATAATATTTTTGTACAAGAAGAGTAACCAACGACGGATGTCGGGCCAGCGGGCGCAGAGGCCCTTGGGGAGCTGTTGCCAGAGGTCTTTGTGGTTGAGCCATAAGGGGATAGTGACACCGAGACCGAGCAAGGAAGTGACTGCGATGTCAAGGGCCTCGACTGGGACGTCCTCTCCAACGGTACCGTGCGGGATCTTGTTCGCGTCGAGCTGGTCGTACAACATGGACACGATGCGGAGGTATTGGGTAGGTATGCATGCCTCGTCGCTGGCGAAACCGGTAAGTCTGGACAACGTCTGGATGGAACTCCCGACTGCGCCGTTGATAAGTTTCTGTGGGGGGTCATATGAACGAGATTGCGCTGATCAGGGCCTTAAAACTGACATCAAACTCGGCCTCTGAGAGGCGTTGAGGCGGCGGTCGCATGTTGACTACGTGTGGGTTGGATCCGAGTGAAATGCTGAGCTAGTGGCCGGGTGGGACAAGGAGGGATGATACGGGTCAAAACTCGCACGCGGCATTTACATGGCTCAACTAGATAAGATAGCCGGGACTAGATTACCCTATTCATCGAAAAACTTTCCCAGAACCATCCGGAGTCGCATCGCTCACGATCCGAAGCACTCTGGCCACACCATCCACCACTTCCAGCGTCGCATCTTTACCACCCATTTCTATCGAACAGCGATATCAGCATTGCAGGCAATCACACACCATCAGCGACTTGCCCGACTTGCACCATCCAGGGTGGATGGCGATCGTGATCAGATCCGGTCGCTCTTTGAGCTGTTTTATATGTCTACATTATCGCATCCCTGCAAGCTACCGATCTATTCCCGCGAGGTGCTCACCAGCATGTTCAACCCCATATTGCTTATGCTGTACGCCGTGCACTGACTCCCGAGATCCATCGCTATACTTCCGAGGGTACTTGGAATTCTGACAACCACTTTTCGTGCGTTTCCAGGAGAGGGATGATCGTCCGGGTAACAAATGCCGGCCCCCCGATGTTGGTCTGCACAGTGCGCACCAAATCCGCAATGTCCATGTTGCTCGGTAGGTCGTCTTTGAGTGCCTAGAGAAAACAAACACGGTGCGTCAGTGTGGTTTATCACTCGAGTGGGGCTCGAGGATACGGACGATGGCTGCATTGTTGACCAGGTAGTCGAGGCCGCGAGAGCCAAGGATGTTCTCGATTTCCCTCTGCACCATAAGGACGGAAGCTTCTTCCACGACGTTTCACTCGACGATAAACAGGCGTCCCTTTTTTGACGAAACTGTGAGAGTGAGCGCAGGTTATTTGCATCTTGCGGACTGCGACACGTCGCAAAGACGATGTTGTCTTCCGACGAGATAAGCGCTTGGACGAGACCGAGACCGAGACCGCGGGACGCGCTGGGATGGAAAGGGTCGTCCTCATGGTGTACAATTGGACAGGCAAGACGACATACCCAGTGATCAACCAGGTAGGCATGCGGGCGTACAGAACTGCTCGCCCTAAATACCATTCATTAATATTAAAGGGCACAGAAATAGCCCGGTCAACTTTTCAGATCATGAAGGCTGTATTGGAACATCCCTAATCAATTTATGTAGATGATATACAACTTGCCTGGTATTAAATCCATACTCAAGATTCTAGAACATGAACTTGTCTAGTAAATAGACGCATGTGATCGTGACTGAGGTGACAACACGTAACTCTGCGAGCTCAGTGCTATGAGCTCTTGTCCGGGCAGCGACCTACGCCATCGTGACTGTCTCGGTCGCATGATGGCGTGGGTCGCAGGTGATAGCAGTGACGACGAACTCGACTGGGAGAGGACCACCGTGACGTCCCAGAGCGGCATCAACTCGATTCACCTCCACACAGCACTGATATCAGCGACACGGACTGCGATGCAACAGGTAACACAAAAGACGGCGGGACGACATTTACCAGCGGAGCTGTCTACTAGCAGCCTTCTGACTCTCCTCAGCGGCTTGCTCTTTAACAATGTCAGGGGCGGTAGTTCTCCAAATGCCGAAACCCATCCAGTACTAGGATGAGTGTCATCGGATTGAAGATTCTGTAGTAACAAAGACGCACAGTGAGGCCTTCATGAGTGCCTCGCTCCTTGAGAATTTCAGAGGCATCATAACTCCAGGAAGGCTCGGAGCCGACCTTCACCCAGTGCTGGGAAGAGTGTCATCAGAGTGAAGATTGTAAAATAACAAAGACATGTACACACAATTGCAGGTTCTTCAGAAGAGGACATCGGAGGCGGAGACTTGGATAACCAGTTGCCACAGTACTTGATCTTGTTCGAGAGACTGTTACATTCAAATCGTACTGACCTGGAGGTCTGGATTTTATACCCACCCGTGGAGCAAACAAAGCACCACACATTACAGCGGCCTTCATAACTATTTGGAAAACACGTTACCTTGCTGGAAGCAAACTCAGGAGTTTATTTGGCCGTGTTGAGACTTCCAGCTCTTCGCCCGTGCAGAGTTGGTCCGGGCGATACTACTTACAGCAGTAGCTAACGGGGACCTCATGGACGAGAATCTCATGAGAAGCTTGGAAAATGACTTCGAGACGAGACGAGATCAGTGTAGCGTACACCGACCTGTGCTCACTAGTAACGAGCTCTTGTCCTCCGAGCCAGACGACGACCAATGCCATCATGACGGTCTCGGTCGCGGGCGATAGCAGTGACGACGAACTCGACTGGGAGGAGGTCCACGTCCCAAAGTGGCAGCGGCACCGACACGCTGCACGCACGACACGACCGCACGACTGCGATAGAACAGATAACACAAAAGACGACGGGACGTAGTACATCGTTTACCAGCGGAGCTGTCTACTAGCAGCCTTCTGACTCTCCTCTGGAAGACGACGTACCCAGTGATCAACCAGGTAGGCATGCAGGCGTGGTTAACTCCCCGGGTACGCGAGCGCTCGCTCTAAATACGATCAGAACCGTTCATTAAGGGGCACAGAAATAGCCCGGCCAACTTTCCAGGTCATGATATGCTGTATGGAGCATCCCTAATCAATTTAGATGAGATACAACTTGCCTGGTATTAAATCCATATGAACATTGAAACGTCACTCAACAGGACGCGTCACAAAGTCATGTGATTGTGACTGACGCGCGAGCTCCGCGGTAAGGTCTTTCAAGATGAGTACGTCCACATATTCACTTGTCGCACTCACGCGTACATTTTTTTTCCCTCCCTTGCAGCCCAGTGTTAGTCGTATCAAGTATGTTGGTTGCGAGTCCGCCTCAGGCTGCATTAACGAGCGCTCAGGTATGTCCTTTACTTCGCATTTCCCTTATGTCTATTTGCGACTATATCACACTCACCACCCTATGTTATTGCTCAGGCATCGTCAGATCTTTGTCATTGAAGACGAAGTGGGGTGAGTTTTAACCGAAGACGACCCGGATCGTATCCGCATGGAACCCCCCCCCAACAGTGGTCTCGAGTGCCGGGTATCCCACAGATCGAGCCGTCCATCCACGCGTTCTCTCCGCCAGGCGCATCCCCCGTCCCCAAAAGAACATGAACCTAATCATCGCCCTCAACATGCACCGCCATGTCCGCCTTCCCCGCAGCGGAACAACGGGCACCACCGTCAGACATCCGCGCCCATCACCCTCCGGAGACGACTGACCCCCTCGATCCACAAACACGACGTCGCCCAAAGCCCACTCGCTCAAGTCTTTCAACCACTCTTTCTCAACGAAACCCACGCGCCAGAAGATGCCATCTCGGACAGCGCGAGTGGCGGTGGTACATCGGCATTTTTGCTACAGCCGCAGCTCAGCTACGGCCCCGCGACGCGCCGCCGACTGACGTCCATACCGTCAGTGCATAGGCGCCCGAGCGAGGCATCGTTGTGGACTAAAAAAACTCTAGTACATTGCGTAAGAACAAGGTCTTGGGAGCAATCATGCGGTGCTGATTCAGAGCGTGCGTCTGCTGAAACCTTGAATGCCAAACTCTGATTGGCAGTGTTCCTGCTCGCTTGCTCAATGTTCAACGTTCATCCCTGCCACTGCACTTCTGTCATAATCCTTGTGTGTTCAGTTTGTCGAAATTCGGACGGGTTACCTGATCACTCACATACTTAAATAGGATGGCGGCACTGTATCAAGGTCTCCTAGGCTCAGAGGTGACGCGGTTTATAGGCTCCAATCTGTGAAGTGGATGTCCATGATCTATTCACAGACATTCATCTCACGGATTGGAGGCAATCCCACTGTGCTCCCCATCCAACAGCACTCACTTGCCATCGCAAGAGGAATGAGCTCCGTTTACCCTGAACATCAAGCCTAACGAACTGGTTGACTGGTCTGTGTGACCCTTTGCATTTCTATGAGCATTACTAATGTCATTCTCACTTTATTACCCCACTCATGATCCCAGGTGGCCAAGTCAGCATTGATCGTCGTGCTCGCCTTCACTAACTTTACTACTTTCTTTTCGTCCTATGCCGGCAACTTGAATCATAGAATTATACTAGTATTTTTCTACTAGTCACCTGACATCCTAGTAACTCGGAAGGTCCAATTGTTGTAAGGGGGCATGAGACTCGGGAGCCGGGAGTAAGAGGTGGACAGCCGCGAAGAAGAGTTGCACGTGGCTGGGAGCATGGCATGCGCGACAAGACAGTGGCGAATCCATGAGAACGAAGTGAGTGAAGGCTGTGGGAAATAGTGTACCGGACACAGGCTGAGGGACTCCCCCATCGGAAGTGTCTTCAATTTGTCCATCAAGTGCGGCGCTTCAAGCTACACCAGTACTATTTCACTCCTCGGCTTGTTTAATGCGAGGGGCCCAGATACTTTCGCTTTTTTGGTGCACTTCCTTAACCATTAACCAGGAACCATCAATTCGAATTCAATGGCCGAGACTTGGGACTTGAAAGCATCTGCATCAGGGTTCTATTTCTGTGTAGGCTGCGCACCTAGTTATGTTGCTGGCCGTAAAAGATGGTACAGTTCAAGCTTGTGGTATCTCTCTCACATATCTCGTGTTGACGAATCCCACTAGATCCCTTTTCCGTGCTCTTTTTTCTTCCCATTCCTGGTTAGGTTCATGAGCAAAGATAATTTTGGCTAGCTCTATCCCACAGTTTAGCCGCCAAATTCTAGAGGGATCGGATGGCCTGGATTTAGAAGAGAATTCAAGTTCCTCCAAGTCGACGGTTGGGAACGAAACAGAATCTATCCTAGTTGCATGTAAGTTCCATACCATGAAGTTGAGCGATCACTGATATCGATACCCGGGTCAGACATTCGCGCAACAGATGTTGCCATCAGATTGAGGTGTATCCCTGTTGGCTTCTACGTTGCAATGACAACCGAAAACAAAACAAGACGAACTTTGAATGAGCGCGTATCGGTCAAGGACTTGGACGTGGTCGAATGAGATGAGGAGGTTCTATTGTGAGTCATCACCCTGTTCATGTCACCTGTCGTTTCCCAATGAAGTCCGAGGCCTTTAAATCGGTTATCTTTCACGGTATTTGCATCGTTCGAACTTTGGGACCGACACTGGGGATTGGAGAGGCTCTTCTCAAGTTCGAAACAACTCTTGGCGAGTTGCTTGACCACAACAGACAATGTAAACGCGAGGAACACTAATTCCCTTTCCTGCGGGAACCTCAGGCTAAGCACTATCGCGTAGCTATCAAATCTGCGGTACAAAGCGATGCGCAGGTTAACTCTTCACGCTCTTCTTTTGAAATCGAATGATATACAGCTGCCTCAAATGTGAGCAGAATTTGTAACTGTAACTCTACCTTGAACATATGCGCTACAGCCGCCAGAGTCAGTGAAGATGCGTCGGCTGGGGAGTTAACGAATAGGGAATATCGTACACTCATTCGTTATCGCGATCGTCAAGAGCGACGAGATCCGGACGAATCCATCAGATATTTCGAGCATGCTCGAGATTTGTGTTTGCTGAACCACCCCACTGCCAGTCACGCAGTCAGTGCTCACTAGCATAATGAGCTCTTGTCCGAGTCACCGGGCAGCGACCAACTTGAACGCCATCATGACTGTCCCGGTCGCAGGCGATAGCAGTGACGACGAACTCGATTGGAAGGAGGTCCATGTCCAAGAGCATCTGCACCAACTCGATACACCTCTAGACAGCACTGATATCAGCGACACGGGCTGCGATGGTAACACAAAAGACGACGAGACGTAGTGCATCATTTACCAGCGGAGCTGTCTACTAGCAGTCTTCAGACTGTCCTCAGCGGCTTGCTCTTGAACAATGTCCCGGGCGGTAACGCTCCAATTGCCGAACCACTGGGATGGGTGTCATCTGAATGAAGATTCTGCAGTAACAAGGACGCACATCGGCAGTGTTGCCTTCAGGAGCGCCTCGCTCTTTGAGAATTTCAGAGGCATCATAGCTCCAGGAAGGCTCGGAGCCGGTCTTCACCCAATGCTGGGAAGAGTGTCATCAGAATGAATGTTGTAAAATAAGAAAGACGCACAATTGTAGGTTGTTCAGAAGACTCAAGAGGACATCGGATATAGCGATAACGAGACTTGGATACTAAACAGTTACAGTACTTGATCTTGTTCGAGAGACTGTTGGATTCGAATCGTACTGACCTGGAGGTTTGGATTTATACCCATTCGTGGAGCAAACAAAGCGCCACACCACCTCATGATTACACCGGCTTTCATAACGATTCGGAAAATGCGTTACCTTGCTGGAAGCTTGAAGTCCAAATGAAGTCCTATTCGCGGTACTACTTACAGTAGTACACTACACGGATCTCGTCTCGTCTCGAAGTCGTTTTCCAATCTTCTCATGAGATTCCCGTCCAATGGTCCATTGGCAGCAAGGTCCCCGTTGGCAACGCCGACCCTGGTCTTAGACGTGACTCAATACAGGACGCGTCAGAAAGTCATGTGATTGTGACTGACGTGACTCGCGTGCTCACTAATGAGCTCTTGTTCAAGTTACGAGTCACTGGCGAGAGGACGACCAACGCCATCATGACTGTCTCTGTCGCGGGCGATAGCAGTGACGAAGAACTCGACTGGGAGGAAGTTCATGTCCCAGAGCAGCACCAACTCGACACACTCGAGCTCTCTCCGCCGACCCCGCGGCAAAACATTGAAATCACGCTCCAAGCACGGCCAAAGAAGGACGACGCCAAGTGAGCATTCTTTACTCCTAGTCTTGTCTGATCCGGTGTGACCGTGAACAGGAAAAAGGCTGCTGCTGCCCTGCACGCTCAACGCGTTCTCCGCACGACCAGTCACAAGATCCATACCGTCGCCCTCCTCGCCAACGCTCGCATACGAAACAAGTGGATCAATGACCTCTTGCTCCACGTGAGCGTCCTCCCTCATCTTATTACATTACATTCCCCCTTTCCCTTCTCACGGCTGACTCATCCACCAGGCGCGACTCCTCTCCATCGTCCCGCTCGCGCTCCAGAACGGATTCGCCATGATACACAAGTCCCGTGTCCCGGATCAATACAAACGTGGTTGCCTGTTCGAAGCGGCCGTCGATCGTCTTGTCACCTGGTGGTGTGAAACCTTTTTCTCCGTCACGCCTACAGGGCACATCAGGAGTAGAACCTTTGAGGAAGTCGAGGACGAGATCGCTCTGGCCTGCGAACCCGACGGCTCGGAGTCCGATGATAGCGGTTATGAACGTATTCGGAGCGTCGAATCCCTCATGAAGCATGTGTTGATGCAGCGTGGGTCTAGAGACACCAGCGCGCAGCTGTTCACTGCCCTGTGTCGGGCACTCGATATTCCCGCGAGGCTTGTTGTCAGTTTGCAGAGCGTTCCGTGGAAATCGAATGTTGGGAAACCAGCTCCGAAGAGAGGCGGCTCCAAAGGCAAGGGTAAACCGCCACAAAGATCCGCCGATGATCACGAAGTCCTTGAGACCGATGATCAAAGTGAGGCGGACATCGCCGTGTCGCCTTCCAAGTACAAAGGTACTTCTAGACCGGATCACGTTTTCCGAACTCTCTCGAAAGAACATGCCGTCACCATGTACTCATATCTTCATTTCCAGGAAAAGGCAAGGAGATAGCAAACCCAATCATTAAACTTCGCAAACAGAAAAGTCAATCTACTAGCCGGAATGGATCGCCTCCCTTAGGGGCAAGATCTCTCAGTACGTGCAACGCGTTACCGCTTTGCGTCCTGTCTAAGCGATTTTGTCAATTATGTTCAGAGTCGCCGGATCCGACGACCACACCACCTGTCTTTTGGACGGAGGTGTTTTCCCGTGCGGACTTGCGATGGTTGCCCGTGGACCCCATCCGCGGTATTGTCAATAAACGCCACCTCTTCGATCCCAGTCATGTTCAGAACACAGGGGCAAGCAAAACCTCCATCAGGCAAGACAACCGAATGTTGTATGTCATCGGTCTGGAAGAGGATGGCTTTGGTCGTGATATCACAGCGCGGTATGCTCGTGAATATACAGCCAAGGTATCCAAAGTACAGGCTGTCGGAGCAGGTCCTGCTGGTGGGCGTAAAGAGTGGTGGGCCAAAGTCGTGGAATCCATCACGAGACCCTATCGCCTTGTAAGTATAACCCGAGCTCCGTGGATGGACGGAGATGAACGCATTCTGATCGTGGCTTCTTCACAGCAAAGGGACGACCTCGAGGACGATGAATTACACACGCATCAATTGACCGAAGGCATGCCGACCACGATCGCGGGCTTCAAGAACCATCCCTTGTGCGTGCATAGGTTTCCATTCTCTTTTCTCTGGCAAATTTGATGGGGTGTTATTGACTTATCTTGATCGTGCCGCGTTTTTTTAGGTACGCCTTGGCTCGTCATCTCAGGCGCGACCAAGTCATTGATCCTCCCACGGAGCTTGGCAAGTTTAGAGGGGAGCCTGTATATCCAAGTTCGTCTGTGATCTCCCTGAAGACTGCGGAGAATTGGATGCGACAGGGACGCGTAATACGTCAAGGCTGTCAACCCATGAAAATGGTCAAGCTACGTGCGGTGACCGTCAGTCGACAACGTGAGATGGAACTCGCGCTCGAACGGGCCAAAGCAGAAAGTCACGCCGGCGGTGATGAAGAGGTGATGCAAGGGATGTATGCATTCTTGCAGACGGAGGTGTATACGCCGGAACCTATCAAGGACGTGCGTCTGGACTCTCCATCTTATTATTTCCATTTTCCTTTCCCCCGCTGTCTTCTTCTGTCCAGGGGTTGACGACACGTTTCCTTTTTCTGAATAGGGGAAAATCCCAAAGAACGGTTTCGGCAACATTGACTTGTACGTGCCTTCCATGTTGCCGGAAGGCGCGGTACATATCCCATGTACGTGTACCCGAATTGCTCCTTTGCCTATCTGCCAAGTTGAGGGTCAACTCATCGTGGGCGGGTAGATAAGGGGGCTGCGAAAATAGCCAAGAAACTTGGGTTCGATCATGCAGAGGCGGTGGTACGTGACACCTTTTCTGATCGAACCACGCGCACACGATGATTTCATTTTTCCATTCGTTTCGGGTGACGTATTATCTTAGACGGGATTTGAATTCAGAAAACGAAGAGCGACGCCTGTCATCCAAGGTATCGTCGTCGCCGCCGAGAACGAAAACGTGATCGTGGAGGTATGTGTCATTGCACCACTCTACATCCCATGCGTGCCTACCTATCGCACTATTTGTGACTGACGTGACCTTTTTCGGCGGTAATCTAGGCGTGTCTAGAAGCGGAGCAAGATGCGGAAGAGAGGGCCCGCGCAAAGCGGTTAGAGCGGGCGTGTAAGCGGTGGATACGACTCGTGCACGGTCTTCGTATTCGGGAGCGGCTTCAGAGACAGTATGCGTCGGGTGAGACGGGCGAGCAGGGTGCGCCTCTTGAACAACCGCAACAGCCTGTGCAACGACGAGAAGTGTGGCTTGACACGGATGAAAGCGAGGTGGGTCCATCGGACTACGTCGAGCTGAGCTGGGTTGGCTGATGGATCTTCCTTTAGCAGCAACCGGGGGGATATCTCACGACTGCAGACAATGTCGTAGAGCCATTCCACCTCCCGCGGGACGTCCACCCGCCCGACGCCGCGACGATAGCCACGACGTCCACAGCGCGCTGGGGTGGGGACGACGATCATGCTTGTCCCCGTGCGCGTCCTCGCCTGGGCGAGGACACGAACCTCGTGGCATCGGTTGCTGGAGATCGGTTGCTTGTCCCAACTGGGGACGAGGGTGCCGATATGGAAATGGAGATGGGAATGGAAGTCGAAGAGGTGGATCTCGAGCTTCGGCCACGTATGGGCGTGCCAAAGACGATGCGTGAACTGGCCGAGTCGTATGCACAGCGACAGGAGGAGGAGGGAACGCCACCGCCACGAGAAAAGGGGGGCGATCTCGCGATGGGAGGGGGAGGAGAGGGTGTTGTGGAAGATGGGGCGTCGCGCAAGCGGGGTGGGGGGCCGGGGCGTCGTATCACAAAGGGACGACCGGGGACGAGAACGACGCAGACGAGAAAGAGGCCGCGAAGAGGGAACGACAGCGCGGATGCTTCTGATGAGGAAGAAGCACATGGCACGCCTCCCAAGCGTCGTCAACGCGAGGCGTCCGATTCCCCTGTCTCAGTCTCTGTCCCCGTCCCCGTCCCCGTCCCCACTCTTGCATCGACGCCCAATCCCAATTCTGGATCAGGCCGTGTACTTCGGCCACGACCCCAAAAGAGCGCGACGCGACTTCGAGAAGAACGAGCGATAGAAGAGGCGTATAGAAGGGCTGTCGCGGGCTAGACGCTTCCATTCGTACTTTCCTTTTTACATGACGCGATATCTATACGGTACTTGATCTTGTATACGATCTCCTAATACCACCGCGCACGTAGAACATGGACGTGTCGTTTCGTGGGTTACGCTATTCCTGGGAAGCGTGTGCGGGTACGAGAGGGTCTTGTACCTGGCTGCTTGGTTTGGGTGGGGGAGAGGGGAGCGGAAAGGGGACCAGACGTGCAAATGTCAGGTAGGACGTATGTCCCCGTACCTCTGGGGACACTTTTGAAAGGTTGAGTTTGGAGGGGACGTCCAATTGACTTGGCCCCGCGACGGCGCTAGTTGTCGCGTCCTCGGGCGGCAGTACGGGTGGTACGATCTCACGCATCGACCCCTCTGTCAGGCTCTCGTCACGCCCCTCGGCAAGGTCGAGCGCGGGCGCGATCGGCGCCTCCGTGGCCACCCTCGCCCTCTTTTCCGTCCCTCCCTCCATCCCCACCTCCATCCCGACGTTCCCCTCGTCCATCCCCATCGTCAGTTCGTCAGCGTCCCGTTTCCGCTTTCCAGCGTTGGCGATCTGACGCTGCCGTTTTTCCTCGCGATAGTGTTCCATGCGCTTAAGCTTGTCGATGACCTGGCTGAGCGGCCGGGGGGGTGGGAGTTGTTGGACTTCGTGTGGGCGGAGGAGGGTTTCGTACATGGTGATGTCTGTGACGTTGGTGTGCGTGTGCGGTGAAGAGATGGGAGATGGGGAACGTACCGGTGAATCCGGCCTCGTTGAGCGCGCTGACGGTGCGCAAGACTTGTTCCATGCATGGACTGAAACAACATATCCGCGTCGGACAATCTTTCTAATGAGGGGGTCAGCCATCGATCGTCATCACGGAAACGAAACATCGCCTGATTCTGATGGTTGTGGAGAGATCTCGATGACGGGGGGGACGTACCCGCAATGCGTTCTTCGCGTGCTCGATGGCATCCCAGGGTGCAGGGAGGTCGAGAAAGACTAGGTGAAATGGAAGACGAAGAGAGGGAAACGTGTCAGCGTGACGAAATGGGAGGCACGAAAGAGGGCGAAACGGACCCGAATCGACGAGATTCTCTACCGTAAAGCCGTCCTTGCATACGTTTCGATGGGTCAGGGTGACGATGTCCTCCATGCCATGACGGATAAACTCTTCTCTGATGATGCATCAGGATGGGGGTGGAGTGGGGAAAGAAGGAAGGACGCACCTCGCCTTGTCGGCACGCGCTTCATGAAACTCGTAAGAGTAGAGGTGGCCAGATGTGCCGATGGTTCTGGCGACGGAGTGCGAGAAGGAGCCCGAGCCGGTACCTGCGGGAAATGGAACGCACAATGTGGTGTGAGATCGTGTTCATGAAAAAGAACGGACATTGCCGGGACAAGGGAAATGGAAGACGGGAGCCGGGAAAAAAAGATTGGGATTGGAAACATAGACTTGCTGTATGCGAATCTCATCGAGAGGGGGGGGGACGCCACGACGGTGCTTACCTGCCTCAATCACGCGGCTCCCGCGTCGAATGTCGAGCCATGATGTGATGAAGGCGATGTCTGCGAGATAGAGGATTTGGGTGCGGTGGGGGAGCGCCATTGTCCAGAGCTCCGGTGTGGGGCGGAGGACGTGTATGAAGCCCTTTCCGTTGCGCGACCCGACCTTTGAGCCATAGGGAATGCCGAGGAGATCGCTGTGCCTGTAGTAGCCGAAGCGGGTATTAAAGTCTTTTCCTGGCGTGATGAGGAGTGGTTGTACGAGTTCTCTTGTCTGTATAGGGCTGAGCGGTGTGTCAATGATTGTTGGCTGTGCGCACCTGCCATACGATGACGAGGTCGCCGGGAGCGATCTCGGGTGCGTCTGACCACATCGAAGCCAGAAGCTAAAACGAGATTGAGACGTGTCTCTGGTCGATGCGAAGATCTCGCGAATCGCACACTTTAAATGAACCCGTTCTCACCGCTGCCAGCGACCGCGCTGCACAGTGCCAGCCCTGATCGTGGCGCTCGCCCATCTCTTTCCTAGGTGCGTCCCTGTCATCTACTATGTCGTGTTCGTCACTTCCGGCTCTGCCTATAATTCGTCCTGCCATGCTGATAAAAAGACCCCCTCTGTCCGTCTTAACTACCATCATCCGATCCTCCATACCACCCGATCGTGCCTGTGTGAATGGATTCCGCCAGCACCACCCCCCGCGTCTCTTGCAGTATGTCCTTCTCTCCAAACGCATCTCGCTGCTGATGTATCCCACAAGTCGCTATCGTCGACTTTTCAGAAGACGTGCGTGCTTCCTTGCCCGTGTGTCCGACTACTCATCTCCCCACAGGTTCGCTGGCTCTTTGTAACAGAGTCTATCACCGAACTCTTGGGTCCGTCCCCTGCGTTGTTGTCCTGCCTTTCTGCAACGTTACATGTCTTTCAGGTTACGAACCCCGCGATGTCATCGGCCGTCCTGCGGTCGAGCTCGTGCACCCCGATGAATTCCCTGCCGTTAGAAGGCTTCACTAGTGCGTACGGGTATCCATGGCTGTCCCCTCTTATTAATCATGCTCACAGCGACACTATCCGTCAAGACAAGGCGGCAGTCCTCGCGTATCTTCGTCTCAAACACAAGGACCCTTTCAAGGGGTATCTCCTGTGTGCCGTCGTCAGTCGCTCGCATCACTCGTGTATCACGGCTTGTTGATCGTGTCTCAGTCGCGTACCGTCGTCCATAACGTGATCGTTGGGAGCATTTCCCTCGCAGTACCGGGCCCCAAGGCGTTTCAAAACGCCTCGACAGCGCAAGAAGTCGTCGTCGTCACTCCCACCGCAACGGACTTCGAATTTCGCGTAGGTTCTCGGTCGGATCTTCCCCCGCTCATCACAGCGCTTACCATCGAAACAGCGATGGGGCGACCCATCCCCAATGCCTCCCAGTCCAATCCCCGTCATACCAGGTCTCACGGACATCCTAGATGACCCCACCTCGGACGGCGACCAACCCAAACCCCCACCGTCTCCGGTTCTCAGCTTCAAACCTCTCCCTTCACAATCATCACGTTCGGCGCTCATACTCGACCGATTCTCGATACACTGCCCCGTTCAATATTGCTCCAACGACCATCTCCTATCCACCACGACCGTGATGGGACGGAGCTTTTTCGACTTCGTGGCCCCTCGGAGCGACAAGATAGTCCGCAGCTGGATTGACGTGATCAAGGCATGGGGCGTCAACGAACGTGGCCAGCCGAGCGACGGTGGATTTGGATATGGGAAATTCTTGCTCCTTCCCAAGGGTAGAGATTCGAGGTAAGTAGGGGTTGCCCCTCGGTCTTCTTTTCCGCTCCATTTTTTAACGCAACGCACCTTCTTCCTTGCACTCGGCTTCCCGCCCCCTCTTCCCCCTATTTTTTTTCCCACCCCATCATTTAGGACGGATAGGATGCCTGATGCGCCTCCGCCGAGTCGCCGCCGTGATTTGACGGCAGTGACGTCGAGGAGTCACGCGCACGGCCGATCACATGCCCCGATCGCTTCTGCCCGCTCGCGCCTCCCCCCGCTCTCGAGCCAGCCAACGACGTCCTCTGACCAAGAGATCCTGGTCGATGCCATTTTCTCGGGCCACTCTGACGGCATTCTAGTTATCCTCCGTACGACGTCGGCCCGTTAGGTGTAGCGCGTTGCACTGGTTACGGGTGATGGTGATGGTGACGGTCACGTCGGAGTCGTTGTTGTTGTGGGAGGTGACTGTGAAATACCGAGTTTTTTTTTTTCTCTCTCTTTTTCGCTTCTTTCCGCTTTCCTCGCTCTTGTGTTTGTAGTCTATCGCTCGATCTTAACTTCAAAGTAACGTGTTGTACCATGACGAAAAAAATATCTCTCGCAGAAGAGTATTCGTGTGTGCATCTCGACGAGTCCCCCGTCGCAAGGATGCCTATACCTACTCGCCGAGGGGTACCTCATCCCACAGCGGGCACACATTTTTTTACAACCCTCTTCGGCGGTCATGTCGGCATGACCCCACGTTGCTTCAATGCACTGTCATGTCGTCATCGTCAATTCATCAGATATTCATTTCCGGAGGGGCAAAAAAGGAAACTCTGCTGTAAAAGAACAAGGCAATACCCAAAGGCAATACCTTCGGCCTCAAAATAAATAAATAAATAATAAAATCATTTTAAAATATTTCATTTTCGAGATTGCCTCCCAACTTGCGGCATGTTACTGTACCTCGACCACGTCAAACGGCGGTTGCGGTTGCGGTGCAAGTCACATCACACACAAGGGTCGGAGCGTTCCTCGGCACCGTGGAAGCGCGTCTTGTGATCATTGTTGATGATGCGGTCAGAGCGAGGTGGCATTCGTGACGCTGTTCTGGATGGGTCTGTGAGCCCTTGGGCCCGAACCCCCCTCTGATGAGCCTAACGATTCGGTCCGAATCTATTTTCTTCAATTTGGGTGGTCGACGGGCCCTCTAATGTAAACTCCCCACTGACTCGTGGGGCTTGCGACCCAGAGGTGAAGGGGAAGAAAAAAAAAAAAGGTACTCGTACTCATA
The DNA here is from genome assembly GCA_015039435.1 of Imleria badia. Taxonomy (NCBI): domain Eukaryota; kingdom Fungi; phylum Basidiomycota; class Agaricomycetes; order Boletales; family Boletaceae; genus Imleria; species Imleria badia. Next base: position 59,422 of record MU130854.1, read on the forward strand.
CACTGTACAGCCAACACATCAATAACGAACAACGACATGACATGACAACTTGAAGCCGCGTCCCGGCAAACAAACGCGCGTCCATTCAATGGTAGTGACGCCAGGTGAGTCGTGACTCGCGCCGCCGCATCACCAACTTGAATTCTTCGAGACACTTCTGTCGGTGACAGTGTTACGAGGATCGATGAGGATCAACCTCGGACGTCTCTCGATCTGAATCCCGTTCAGATCTCGCCCCAAACCCAAGTCTCGGAGACTGCGCCACGCCCGCCATCAGAAGCCGCCATCAGATTCAGAAGCGCACATGAAGAAAAAAAAAAGGTGGAACGGTGGCAATCGTGCGACGCGTTGGGTTTAGCGACCCTAGGCTACGAGTGCCAGTGTTCTTCATTTGGTTTCGTTTCGTTTCGTTTTTTTGCGACAGAATCACAGATCCTCCGGAAACGTTTGCCGTAGAAGACTCGTGAGAAAGAAGCCACGGACAGTCTGTGGGGCAAGGCGGAAATAAAATGTCCGACCATTGAAAATATACGCGCCGTTGTCCAGCGGCAGTTCCCCACTGCATAAAAAACGGCGGGAAACATGAACACGAGCAAAAGCCTCCGAGTCCAAGCAAATGACACTTTGGCCCAGACCACGTGGCGTGAACCTGAGTGCGCCACGATATGGCGTGCCTCTGGACAAACCTGTGCGTGTGGCGACGGTGGCTGCTAGCGCTGGACGGTGAACTGTGAACATGTACCACTATGGGCAGCTCGGTAGCGCGGCGCGTCATGAGGATGAAGCACCTCCTTACTGCTCGAACCCGAATACCCCGCTCACAGACCAGCGTGTGAGCAGGTGTGTGCACGGCCACGAAGTACCGCAGTCCATCTAGATTGACCATACGGGTATCTCATTCCACCCCCGCGACCCTCCGACTCGGAAAGTAGCGGTGGATTTGGGGGGTCGACCCTGCAGGGTGAGCCACAGAGGGCGATTGCCGTCACTCGGGACCTCGATTCAAGTTGGTGCGTTTCATTTGCCATCCGCCAAGTGTCCATGCGAGGTTGAACCTGAACCTGCGAACGGTCGGGGAGCGGGGTTTCGTAACTGGGATGTGCCAGTGTAGAAGTGAGGCGTGAACACGGTATGTATAGGGAATGTGTGGATCGTCTGGCGGAATCTCCTTTTGGCGTAACGGCCAAGTTGTGCGACGGACGACGCGGTGGTGGTGTTGATGGTACTCTCCTTTTAGGGTAAAGACCCAGTTTTGCGGCGGACGACGGCGAGTCGTTCGAGTCTTGTTCAAACTCTGTAATGGTCGCTCCCTTCAACTTGGCCGTATGAAGCGGAGTGTGTTGGCCACCGCTGTCAATGTTTCACGTGTCCAATGTCCTTCTTCGCTTCCCGATGCGACGCAACTGCATTTGTAAATCGAGTCCCTGTCGTCGAGGGGTAGGACGAACCCGTCCTGCATCTAAATAGACATGCATAAATGGGGAATGGTCTCACGGAGAGGCGGGTTAAAGTTGTGGTTCGCGCTAACCTGTGGAGGGTTACCATAAATAGAAATAGCGAGCCGTCGGACGGGGTGTTTTGGGAATGTGAAAAATTGATGGTCTCGACGCCGTGGAGATGTTGAAGGAGAATACTTAGCCAAGTTGCGACGAGGACGGTGAGAATGTCGTCCAAGATGTAGCCGAGTTGTGGTAACTTGGCTGTGTAGTCATGTTTGAACTTGGTTGGTGAGTTGCGCGCGCCTGAGCCAACTTCTCACACGTCCACCACAATGCCCACTCAGGACAGAGACGTCGCCATGGGCCCTCCCCCGCCCCCGTCCACACAACCACCCCCGCCTACCAAGGACGGCCAGGAAACCACCGAAAAGTACAGAAAACTCAAGCGACGCTACTTTGAGCTCGAAGAGGTGCGTCCAGCGCGCTAACTCGTCCTTCCTCGCTGACGACACGTCATCAGAAACACCAAGAAACACAGGCCGAGCTCAGGCTTTCTGGCGAGCGAAATGTCAGACTCCGAGAGGAGCACGAGTACGTCCCACCCTTGTCCGACCGCTGCTCGTCTTGCTCAGCGTCCACCAGCCTCATCCTGCAGCGAATACAAGAACTCGAGACCCGTTCGGAGCCAAACACGCCCGGCATGCCCTTCCCACAGTCCAGCGCATTTCCTCGCTCCCTCCTCTCCTCTCGGACCCGCGCAGCCTTCGTCACCAACTTACGTCAGGCAATGGCTGAAGACGACGCAGAGGACCACAAGATCGATCCCCTCCTCCACTCTCGTTATATCGGCCCACTCGCTCGCAAGCGGACAGACGAGGAACACCGCGAACACATCGACGACGATCCTCGCCAGCCTCGTCGACAGACAAAGCGATCACGCCCAACCGCCAAGGGCAAGGAACCCGTCGTGCCTCCCCTTCCTTCCCAGCCCATTCTCAATCTCGGACCTGTCCCACAGCACCCTGCCGACACCGGTACACCGCCCCTCCTTGTCTCGCACAAGGGCGCTCGTTTGCGTCTCAAACCACCCGTGAAACCCTCTACTGAATCCGACGCCGGTTCCTCGGCCAACCATCGTCCTCCATCGCCCTTGTCCCCCGTCATGACACCTCCAGAGGAACATGCTTATCAGTCGGGTTCGTACGCTCCGAACGGCCCACCACCCTCTATTTCTGCGCCGCCTCCGGTCCACTCGCCACCCCCTCCCGGTCAATCGCCGCTGCTTACTGCCTCACCTAACACTCCCGCATCCCGGCCGTCCGACATCCAACGGCATGCCAAGCCGAAACGTCTCAAGGCGCACACAGTCACCTCCAAGAGCTTCAGCATTCCAACCGTCCCGCGCGATAAAAAGGGCCGTCCTCTCTTGCCACTCAACGTGGGCATCATGACCGTCATCAATCTCGGCGAGGTCTGCATGCGAGAGCACTTTCACACTGAGCGATACATTTTCCCTGTTGGATACGAGGTGACTAGGTGCGCTGATCTTGCCCTCTTTCGGCGCGCGCATGGCTGACGCGACAATCTAGACGCTACCATTCGACGGTGGACCCCAGTACCGACGCCGTGTACCAGTGCTCGATCCTCGATGGCGGAGATGGGCCCAAGTTTCAGATAGTGGCATCGGATGTTCCCGATCGACCGATGATTGCTGGGACAGCGACTGGAGCATGGTCGTCGATCGTCAAACAAGCCAACGCGATCCGTAATCGTCAACACTCCAACTCTGTCTCCGGTCCCGACTTTTTCGGGCTCGGGCAAAACACCATCAAACACCTCATCCAAGAACTTCCCAACGCAGATCGATTGCGCGATTACGTCTGGCAACACTTTGCAGAGGGAGGGTGAGTCGCGTTCGTTATTTTCCTGGGTAATTGAGACGTGGTGCCGTTTTGGTTGTGTGGCCCAAGGCCGAGGGATCCCGTCGCGCGTTCTGTCTCTCGTGATCGTCAACTCTTTGTGGCCCGTCCTCTTTTGCACGCATCTTATTTCCTAATTATGACACGATGTGACATAGACCTTTAGGCGGTAGGCACGCGGCGGTCGTTCCTGCCCTCCCAGAGGATCCCAACGACGGCTTTGTCGACGACGCCATGACCACTCCTTATACGCACCCGCCGCCGCCGCACATGCAATCGCAATCCTTTACGACCATCTTACTCCCACCACCTACACAGGCTGATACGTTGAGTATACACGAGTATCGGCCGCCGCCTATCAAGGACCCTGAACCGAAACGCCAAAACAGCGGCAACAGCAGCACCTCGAACGCAAGATCACTCGCCTACTCCCATTCAGTGTCCCCGCCGCCGCGTCATGCCAACTCGACGACACCCATTCCGCCGCCGTATGGGAATACGTCTGCACCACCGGCTGTTCCGGCGACGTTTGCGAGTATTATGAATGCGTATCCGACGCAGCCGTCGGTGCGTGAGGAGTCGCATGTGCAGTCGCGTCCAGGGTCGAGAGAGGAACTGGTGAGGCGGCCGGTTCGCGACTAGACCTGTGGTCCCGCGCCCGCTATAGTTTGCCATGTTGGATGTCGTGTATGCTACCGATGCTGACCTTGTTCCTGTTTGCATGTCGTCGTGGTATCGCTCTTGTTTTGTTACCCTCGCCAGTCCTTTTCACCTTTGGTTGTCTACTTGTTTACGAATCGTATAATAGTTTCTTGTTTCTAGGTGATATTTTGGTTGTTTGGCCTGATTATTATCGGTTATCGTCTATTGTCATCCTTATCTCTTACCACTACCCTTGGGATCGGAACGCCTATACTACAGACTCGGTATTCCACGACAGATTCTCTGGGACTTCACTGCCCCCTTATGGCGCCTTGCAGAGACTTCATCCCATCGTGGGTGGTCCAACCTCTGTAGGACGTCACGACGCCCGTCGTCTGGGATGACGCACGTGCTTGTGCGGACTGGATACGGGCGTTTGGGGCGATAATGAACCGGCGCAGACGAGTGGTTTTATTGTTTGCGCGCCTCTGTGGGGACCTCTTTGCCCGTGGCGAGGATTGTGCTGGGCTTTTTATGGGGTAGTATGTGAGGCAGACATTTAGATGGATTGGGTGCATAGTAGGCGATTGAGGCTGTGGTTGAAGTTCAAGGTGAACTTGAACATTGAACCACTACCTCGATTGTCAAACGTTCAACATTCAAGTTGAGACTGGCCGCGGGGTTCAGGGTCACCGACCCTTGCCAGTGACCACCAACTTTACATTTGTCTATTCTGTTACATTCTTTTCCTTGATTGGGACGATATCGGATAATCAGCATGGCTTCTTGTTCGTGGTTGAGAATCGCCGTGGTTCAGTTTGCGCCCAAGGTGCGCTTGTCTCTAACCGTGATCACAAGGGAACATCGTTGACGCCAACTCGGACGTACTACTACTACGACAGCTCGGCGAAGTCCATGCAAATATCGCAAAAGCGCGCGAACTGTGTCGAGGGTCAGTCGCCCACGCCAGCTCTCGTCGTGTCCGCGTTGACTTGGGGACTGGGATTGTAACAGATTGACCCCTCGATCGGTCGACTTGGTGTGTTTTCCCGAGATGATCTTTACCGGTACGTAGCACCAATACTCCACTGCGACTACGTTTGGGCGTCAACTTGCAAGGTTACATGTTCCCGGACGCACCCTCGATCGCGCCCTACCTCGAACACCCCAAGACGGGTCCGACGGCGTCGTTTTGCTCGGAGCTGGCGAGACGCCTCGAGTGTTTTGTCGTTGCTGGTTTTCCGGAGGGGCTCGCGTCCGAGTTGGCCCCGAGTCACCCCTCTACGACGACCCCGACCACGCCCTCTACCCCGGACTCGGCCTCAGATTCGGACACGTCGGCGCACCAGCTGGTGGGCGCCAACGCAGCCAGCGTATACGATACCACCGGCCACCTCGTTCACACGTATCATAAATCCAACCTCTTCCCGACCGACTGCACCTGGGCGCGTCCGGGACACGGGTTCACCGCGCTCGACCTCCCTATACCCCATCCCCTCCCCCTGTCATCGCGTGGCCTTCGCACCGCGGTAGCGATCTGCAACGACCTAAACGTGACGGCGGGTGAGACGTGGGAGTCCATCGAGGGCGGGCCGTATGAGCTCGCGGGGTTTTGTGAGCGGGAAGGTGTGAGGGTGGTGGTGTTGTTGAACGCGTGGTTGAGGTCCGAGGATGGGGGGATGGAGGGGGTCGAGGGGGGTGGCGGACAGGGAGGGGAGGGGCTCGGAAGGGAACGTGACCGGATTGCTGGCGCCGATGGGAACGGAGAGGTCGAGGAAGCGGATCGTGGGGAAGAGGACGACGGAGGGGACGGGTTGGAACCGAATTGGGAGGTGCTGAATTATTGGGCGATGCGGTTGCGACCCTTGTGGACTGCCTCCGAATCCAAGGACGCCGATAAGAAGACGAAGACGGATGCGGAAGAGGACACGCGGTCGTCCGAGACATCGACGTCGGCGGACATGGTACACAGGAGCACACAGCAAGACGTAATCGTTGTCGTGTGCAATCGGTTTGGACGTGAACGAGGTACGCTTATTGTTTCTCCGTTTCTCTTGATCGGGTTCACCCGAATCCGAACGCGTGTTCACTTTTCTTGTCATTCAGGCAAGAACTTTGCAGGGTCATCTGCGATTTTCGCCATGCGCTCAGGTTCGGGCAAACCCCGACTGTTGCATGTCATGGGCGAACGCGAGGAAGGCATCCGTGTTTGGACTGTCCGAGTTGGATCGCAGACGGTGTCGTCATCGCTGTCATCTTAACACCCTCTTTCGGTCGAGCGTATGTTCTCACGTCAACAGGTTGATTTACACAATATAGCTAAGATCCATTTAGACTACCTTCGGGATATCGTGTCGACATCCTAGCAAACAGTCACCGCTTGTCGTCCGCTTACTTGGGGTTTTTTTGGGCGTTATTCTTTGTATATTAAATTATTCCCGTGTAGCGAGCGAGCTTCGTCATCGTGTCCCTCAATTTCCTCGCAAGCACTCCAACGGTTCCGGTGGTATCCAGATAATTTCCCATGGCAATAAAGCAAGCGCGCACAGGACACAGCTACTGCACAATCTCACATTGTTGATGGAGTGGTCATAACTGCTTTAGTGAGTTGCTCAGCACCTTCACAGGACCGCTCCATGAGACTCTGTCTCTAGACGGTGACACTGCCGCGGTCAGGGACAGCCATGTCCCCCTTCTAGAATGCTCCCTTCCCAATACACTTCTAGAACGCCCAAATTCAGTCAGCCGCTGTGTTGTGAGTGGCGTGGTCTATCCCGAACATATAAACTGACAGATTGCAATAAGTACGACGCGGCCTACCTGAGTCTCATCATTTGAAACATCCATACCATCTGTCCGTCGTACCCTCCAACAGGCACTATGGAGAGCGTTTCAGACCTATGTAAGCGCCATGCACATAAACTGTATTGCGAAGCTGGACCACTTACTTCGCCCCCCTTAGCATCATAATCGCATGCACAGGAATCGATGTACGACACAGTGAGCCATAGTTCTGTGTGTTCAAGGATACCTTTTTGTTCTGTATTCAGTGTCTGAATCATTTCACAGACCAATCACTCGCCGAGTAGTGTCGCCATAGAATACAATGGTCTCGGTGCACAATTCGAGGATGTAAGCAAAATACTTTCCTTCCGCTACTACGAATGCTAAACATACTTAATAGACTATACAATACTCTGCAGGTGTCCCGTTGGCTGGCGCATATGTCCCCTGGTTCCCTGTACCTCGTATCGACATGAGCACCTTAGAGCCCATGTCCCCTAGAGGCCGGAGTGTGCTCGACCGTGAAGTGGAGACATTATTCGGGACTGTTCATCGTGCCACGGATGCCGTACTGGTACGATACCTTCAATGTATGATCCTATGTTTCACGCTGATAAATACCATACGAGAACGATGTATTTCTCGTGATGGAGGACCATGCCCATGATCCGGAGCTCGATAATGATAATGTAAGAAGGGTGTGCTCACGCTTTGCGGTCATATCATCCATTCACGTGTGTGACAGGTGATGCAAACTCTAGAAATTTCACAAACGGCCGAAGAGTGTTCAAATTCCCTTGTAGCTACGACACGGATCTCGCACTCCTGCTTGGCGATGGTGCCCTGTCATCTGTATAAGTGCCCTGCATTTTTGAGTTCTACTGCTAAGACTGGCCTTGCCTTTCCTTCTCAGTATCACGAACAATTGCATGTTCACACCATACCGATTTGATTCGTGCCACGCACTGAACAATCTGAATTCAATGTTCGAGATCGAGAATCATATCTCCGTATGCTCTAGGATATCTTCTTGTTGTATTCAGGGTCTGATCGTTTCACAGGCCAACGAGTACCATTCGCTGAGTGGTGTCACCACAGAAGATCATGGTTTTGGTACACAGCTCGAGGATGTAAGCAAGCTACTTTCGCATTCCGCTTCTACACATGCTGAGCATGCACGATAGATTATGCAATCCTCTGCAGGTGCCCCGTCTGGTGGCACAAATGTCTTCTGGTCCCCTGTACCTCGTATCGACATGAGCACCTTAGAGCCCATGTCCCCTAGAAGCCGGATTGTGCTCGATCGTGAAGTGGAGACATTGTTCGGGACTGTTAGCGACGCCACGGGTGCCATACGAATTCCTTCGGTATGATACCTTCAATATGTGACCCTGTATTTCGCACGCTGATAAATACCATATGTAGAATGAGGTCTTTCTCGTGATGGAGAACCATGCTCCTGATACGGGGTTCGATAATGTAAGAAGGATGCGCTCACGCTTTGCGATTACATCAGGTATTTACCCGTGTGACAGGCAACGCAAACTCCAGAAAATGCACACATGATTGAAGCACATTCCCTCGTAAACACGACACAGATTTCCCACTCCTGCTTGGAGGAGGTGCCCTGCCAGTGGACTGGTGAGGGCATCTCCGAGACTTGTGGTGCTCAGATCACATGCAGGAGTGTCCCTGCGCATCTCGGGAATATACATAGTATCAGGAAATTGCCGGAAGATGCCCTGATTTACTGCTGGTGGCAAGAATGTCATAGACAGGTTAAACGCAAAAACTTCGTTCGGCACATTCGCGAGCGCCATTTGCATCATCTTAGAAGCATCATCTTAGAGCAAGGACACACCCCTCCCTGAAACCGAGGTATGGCAATGTTGCGCTGTGGATAATAGCGAACAGCTGATCCTCTGCCATAGCTAACTTGGCAACAATACCATGGGCAGCCGTTTCCACCGAGAATAAATTCTCCCATATCATCAATGATCACGAGGGTACTCTTACCCCGTGACTTACACCAAGCATCTATCGCGAAACCTGTTCGTGTATTGTGATCCACAGGTTTGAGTTACGCAGCTTGGACTCACAGATGCCTCGTCATGCACCATGCCCCTTGTGCTTGTGCCTGTACTTTACCACCCATTCCCTTCTTCAAATCTTATTTCACTGGGTGTTTGTACATACCCAGGCCTTGAATCCCGACTTACCTTGAAAAAAAAGAAATGTCACATACGGCCGCATGCCAACCCAGTTTTGCTAGATACTCTTGTACATACTACCTATGTCGAATCCCCACTTCTTCCCGAAAAACTGCCGTTCGACTGAAACTCGTATGTCGTCGCATGGTGCCACCAACGAGGAGCACGATGTGATCGTCGTCGTGCACAATCAATCTTACGAGGCGGGATATGATATCACCCGACGACCAAACGCGTGTTCATTATGCCTTTTCTTGTCATTTAGGCGGCAAGACCTTTGCAGAGTGCTCCGCGGTGTTCGTGTCTGGGCTGTCAAAGTTGGATTACAGACAACATCATCACAATGCTTCGGCCCCCTTTTGGTCGATCACGACCGTGGGTTCTCACGTCGACAGGTCGCATCGACATGTGTTGAGAAAACGGATGACGACAGCCCCCAAGTATGAATCAATGATGTATGCCTCGTTCGTGATCGAATCAGCTCCTGGTGTTTGATTCCGAATGGTGTACGGTTGTTGCCAGTCTAGGCTGGTCACGTGTGACCTTCGTAGAATATAGTCCGTGCATGAGTAAGCGGCTCTTCGCTTTTCGCCACGACGCCGCCCTGCTGCAACACTCAGCTGAGGACTCGGAGCCTCCTAGCTCCTGCATCGTGCCGTTTTTCGCACCCACCCACCACTCCCTCTTCAGGTCCACTGTCCAACAGGATATCTCAGAAAACATCCCATTGTCCGTTTTCGTGACCTGTTTGGTGCCCATCCCACCCTCGCAGCTCACTCTGGTGACTAAGACAGTGCCTCGGGCCGGAAAGCCCTTCGGGCTTTTGCCCATAACTCTTCACAGTCTTTGCTACCAGCAGCTCTCTGCTCTGCGTGCCTACCGCTCGCATATTCACCCTTTGACCTAGCCATAGCGGTCGATATTCACGGATTCGTCTCTTGCTCTCTTGTTCTCTTTATGGGGATTGTCGAGTGAGGTCATTCGGTCCGAGGTACCGTCACTCGGGCGACGTGGGATGGCGCGTGGTATGAGACTAAGTTGTGTCTGAAAATCAGCTGCAATGTCGCTGATCTTCTGGCGTTTCACCATCATCATTGGCAGTATTTGGATAGCGCTGTTGCACGAAAGGTGAGGTCGCCAGTCCGAGTCAACTTCCAGACGAAGAGCGTGATGATGCCGACGGAACCAAGACTTTGAACACACTTTATGTAAGTATACACACCAGTGAAACGGTGCACGAGTTTGCTGGGCGGATACGATGCCTTATCTGCGATGACAGTAGTGTCTACAGAAACTAGCGCTTTCTGGGTTGGTACAATACTCCTGGGTCTTTCCAGATAACCAACCTACTGAACTCGTTTGCAAAATCCGCACCCTTGCATCACATTTTTAATGGAAACTCTGCAACCAAATCCAATTCCAGGAGTGTACACATGGATCCCATGACACTCCTCAGACAGGAGAAAGGTCTTAAGGGTCCCAAGTACTGGCTGCACAGGCACTATCATCGAAGAGACGAGCTACGTAACTGTGCTCTCCATGAAAGAATGTGCGAACTGGGATTATACTGGTATGATACCTTTGATG